>JAAIXJ010000027.1:423934-487880 GCA_013403705.1 Heliconius hermathena
CGTCGAAATTTTTATACGCTTGTTACAACTTATTTATGTTGTTAGTATCTCTGTAGGGAGATTTTTACAAATTTCCGCTACCCAAAGATAATTACTAAGAATTATCGTTTGGCAAGAGAGAATACTACTTTTTAAATATTTTTAAACATTTTTAAAGTGTTATTCCACACTTAGAAAAGAAAAATACTTATTTAACTTAACTTAGCTTCACGCTTTATCCCTTGCGGGGTAGTCAGAGAGAACGGAGCGTCAAACGCTACGGTCTAAATACTTAGCTTATGTTATTAGTATCTCTGTAGGGAGATTTTTACAAATTTCCGCTACGTTCAAAAAAAATTTATACGTTTTCTAAATAAGTATTTTTCTTTCCTAAGTGTGGAATAACACTTTAAAAATGTTTAAAAAAAATATAATAAGAATTTTTGCCCCAGAAAATTAATATTTTCATATATAGATACTTACTGACGAGATAAATTCGGTAGGTTAAAATTAAATTAAATTAGCTTCACACTGTATCCCGCACACAGCAGGGTAGGCAGAGGGAACCTAGTGTTAAGACACTCCGTTCCCCACTTTCTGCCGAATTCTGGAGGCATTGCGTGTTGAGTGGCAGAACTCAACGCCGCGCTTAACCTCGACACCAGAGCGAAGAAATGGAAATATAAATTTAAGTAAATATTTCATCTCCTCGAGTGGGGATCGAACCCACAACCAGTCGGTTTTGCAGTCACACCTCGTGCCGCTGACCGGCCTCGGTATTCGGTAGGTTTCTACTATTTTATACTGCAGCATCTGAAAAGAAAAACAATCAACTAAAATATAAGAACGAAACTATATATAATGTAATATGAAATATATATATTAACAATAAATCTTGTTACGCACAATGAAATGGTATCAATACAAAATGATTTTTATCAGGCAACAAATTGCTTACTAATATTACTTTAATTTAACCACACGTGATAGCGGTATCGAGAAGCCGAAATTTTAATAACGAGATATCGATTCACAATTGGATGGCAAAGTGAAATTTTTATTTGTAATCCAATAAATTGTTTTCTGCTATACTAGTATGGATTTGTGGTTTTACTTAGTGCAAGTATGTGATTTAATAATTTTTGGCTTTTTTTTCACACATGCCAAGGTAGATAGATGGAACTGTATGCCTTATTCTCTACGCCTGACTTCGAGACATTGATGTAAAATGGTAAGCTTCTCTACCTTTTGGGAGAAATGAAAATAATAAATTAATCTGAATGGGAATCTTACCCACCACGCTTACATTTTGGCGCTGTTCTACTACATCAGTTTAAGTCACGGGATGATTCAGTTTAGTATGTTATAATCCTATACGTTGCTCCACCCGCTTAAAATTATTTTTATATTAGGCCAAATCATACAAACTCCGTACATAAGTTGTAGTCTAAGAATTATTAACTACATTACTGTAAAATTTCATCTAAATATATTCAGTAGTTTTTCCGTCAAATTGGAACACACACTTCACAAATTTTCATATTAGTAGAATACGATTTTATTCTTTACCAATATTTCCAATATTGTTACCAATTATTCTACAGGCCTTTACTCCGCTTAAAATAGAATATGACAACGATATCGATTTTACCAATTTCAATGAACAAACTTACAAAACAGCGTACTGACTGTAATTTTTTAAAACCCTTCCTTATAAACAAATACCGTGTTAAGAATAATAGGTTTTTAAACGTCGCGGCAATACATCAGCATGTGTCGACGAGAAGGGATATAAATTGCCAATATTTAAATATTTTTATGTTTAATGTGCGTGCTTTAAAAAACCTACAGCAATTAAATTGTTACATACCAAATCAATATGTATCAATGGGCTGTTTCTTTTTTGGATTAATCGATTTATTATTCATATTCGGGGCAGGACATATTTGAAAATTATTTTTTAAACTGCTGTACTTCCAGATAAAAAAGTATGTGTATTGCTTTATTGATATCCTTAGCGTGCGCTTCCGGTTTAAAACTTATTTTTAATTAGATTATAAATAAATAAAATATATTGAGGAATATTAAAGTATAAACTAATATTTCAAAAGCATCAAATAATTTAATTTCTTATCTATATTACTTTCGCGATATAAAAACGTTATCATTTTAAAGACAATATACAGATATTCAAAGTTAAAAAATCTGGGAATTCAATAAAACTAATTTTGTAGCAATATCGTCACATATAATAATTTATATAGACAAAGTTTTTTTTTACTTACAAACCGATTTAAATAAATCTAACACTAAATAGACTGAGGGCTTATTGAGGCCAGTGGTGGCGCAGGGGCACAAAATATGACACCAACAACCAATAGAAAATGCCTTAATAAAAAATAACAATGTTTATTTACACTTGATTTATTCTCAATCGAACCACTACCACTAAGTAACATAATATAATATTTATTTTATAATTATGTGACATTTTGCATATCTCTAGACGTAGGTTATGATGTCATATGCCTGTTAAGGAAAATGTGTCTAAGCCGAGTTCAACGTACTGTCATATTAACCTCAAAGGGACCATTTGCGGAATAGAAGGAAATTAAACGTATGCCAAAAACGTCGCCAGCTGTTTGAACAACTGTGAAATGTAAATGTCACACTCATTAGAGACGAGGCTTTGTTCGGGTGTTAATCATTTTAGCATGTTCTATTATATTGTTGACACCATCGTGGCACAAGCTGTCTGTATAGTAGGTAAGAATAGTGGTTGTAGATTGAATTCCGATTCGAGGAAATGAGTTAGTTCATTTCGTCGTTCTGGTAACAAGACTAAGCTCTAGGCTAAGACTAGGTTCCCTTTCTTCTTCTTCTTTTGATATGATTGGATTTTCCAAATTGATTGATTGGTTGCCAGTGTGCCACGCTGACTGAATTATCAGTTGCCTTAGTCAGATCGTCAAACGTATGAGATCGACAATTTGTGGGTTCGCGCTGCAGTTACAGATTGTTTGACTTTTCAGAGCATATCCTTATTTCACAAGGTCTTCTGAGAATCCAATCAACTTGGCTACATAATGGATTTAATGACTTCTCTACGACGACTTTGGCCAAAGCTATGACCAGGGGGTATGCACTCTTTGGGAGGGACAGAGCCTGTAGAAAACGGGTTGCTTTTCTGCCATAGCCGCTCCAGGATGCAACCCAGATCACCATTTCCCTTTGCCTAACCTGCAATGTAGGGAAATATAAAAATCATGCGAAGAAATATGGAATTTCAAATACCACATGATAAATTATAGGCAGCTTATGTATGTGAACATCCTAATGTTCAAAACATTAAGACAATTCAATGTCTAGAAATAAATAATTAAAAAAAAGTAAAGTGGAGAACAGACTCTCTGTACCTCACTTTCCACCCAGTTTTCGAGACATTGCTGTTGAGTGGTGGAACTCAATACCACGCGATGTTTACAATCTGATGATTCTTTCCGCCGAAACTCACGTAGACCAAAAAAAAATATATAAGAAGGATCCAATCCACAACTGTCGCGTTTGTCGGTCAGACGCTGCCCCACAACGATGATGCGTCTCTTGTTATAATTAACAAAACTTTTCCTTCCTCAAGTTCAATGCGAGTGCATTTATGCATGGTGATGCATAAATACCGAAAACGTTATTTACCGTACTGTTAAATATTATCAATTCAATAATTAAATAATTGACGTATTAAAAATACCTAGTTTTTATTTCAAATATCAGATGTCTAAGCATACATTCTACAACATTTACAATAAAATGTTTATGACATTTATACAAGTGCTTATCTATAAAATCCTTAAAAATATATACTAATAAAAATTTATGTATTACATTAAAAATTAAGCGGTTTTTTGAAGTGAATCACGTTTTTTAATTAAGATGAAGTTCTGTCCTATCTGTGAACGTTTCAGATAACGGCCTTTATGTACTAAGGTCGTATATTATACTAAATAGATGTGATTCATACATTGTCATTATAAATTTTGTGGATTCATTCACGTTTGGTTGGGTTTTACTTGGAATTTTACCTTAAGTAGGTATTTTTTTTTATTTCCTTTCTATGTTCATTAAAATATTAGAGTAGGTAGAGTAGGGATACGTAAATTATTTATATGATAATTTATTATTTTAAAATAATATTAAAATTTCACATTTAATTATGTGATCTATAGTAAATATTATCATTATATTCTGTTTATGATCCAAAGAAAAAAAATCTACCAAGTGCGAGTAGAACTTGCGCACGAAGGGTCCCGTACCGTGATCTATAAAAACGAGTATTTAGACATATACAGTCTGGCTACAGAAAGACAGAGAGACGGACGAAGATTTTGCCCTTTGAGTACGGAACTCTAAAAAACGTTCCTATTTTAAATTGGTCGTTAAAGGTTTAAAATATTAAAAAATAATTTGAAGGTCACGTCATTTTATAACCGGAAACGTTTTTAGCATGTTAAATAACAAATTATATTTATACTAGATCCATCTACTTATTCACACAGAAGTTTTTCTAGCCAAGAAAGGTATAAATTATAGGTAAAAATCGTTGTTTTTAATTAGATTTTTTTTAGATTTACTTTGTTTCTGTCACGCATATATATATTATTTTGTAATAATTCATAGTAATATTCAAATACTTAGCATAATAAATATATTTGGATTCAGTAGCTAACAAGCATTGGACGAAATTTCTGCTAACAAAAGTGTTTCAGTCATATATTAATTTCAACATACTGGCAAAAGTAAGCAAAGTACGATAAGGAGATTTATCCCGTGTCGTAGGATAAACAAGAAGAATTTAGTCACAAGACACTTTGTTTTTTATTTTCCACTTGAATTCGAGAGATTGTTTGTTGAGTGGTGAAACTCTTCGTTACCTATTGTCTTATTAAAGCTATAAAATGATATAATTTATTCCTCCGAGTGGGAATCGAACGCACAACCGTCAGATGCATTGCCATTGGCCCATGTTAAAATTTTGATCGATGGTAATGTAATTTTTTAATGTACAGCTTATATAACATATTTACTTCTCCTTTTCTATGATACACTAACATTAATCATATTTACTTAAAGTAAGCTAATTATACTATAAAATAAAAAATCCTACCAGATCATGTAAATTGGCACAGGAAGAAATGATTTTTGCTCCATGTAAAATATAATGACTAATTAATATGCTTAGATTATTCTTATTTGCATCGAAGTTTAACGCTGCGAACGTATTAACTATTATTATAATAATACATGAATATTTGTGATCTCGTGGCGTAGTTGTACAGTGGTCTGATCTTGTAAACGATTATGGGTTGACTTCATATACGGGCAATGATAGGCATAGGGAACCTAGGAAATGTCTCAATGGAAATGGAGTGATTACTCCATTCTCATTGAGACATTTTCCAATATCCGCCAAATTCTTGACGCATTGCGCGAGTGAGTGGCGAAGTTCAACGCCGTGCAACGCCTCTTTATCAGAGCGGGGAAATAAAAATTTAACATATTTAATTTTTCCCGAGTGGGAATCGAACGCACAAACGACGTGCTTACATTCGGACGTTTGTACCTCTGCGGCACGATGGCCTCGGATTATATTTAAATTATTGTCATTTTGCTGCTGCTGTAGAAAAAGCACGCGGTTCAGTGCCGCTATTCTATATCCCACTTTGCCATGGCACTCTTACCTATGTGATATCGTGTGATAATTTTAAATTAATGATTTGTAAAAAAATATATTACAAATCATTAATTTAAAATAAAATTCAAATAATTAAAAAAACATTTAATCAATCGGAAATAACGTACAATATATAATTTTATCGTTTATAAACAAAGTTCTAATATATTTTGCTCTGGAGTATAATTAATCAATTAACCGCTCGTGTAGCCAAAGCATAACGCAAAAATAGGTGGGAATGAACTGTGAAGGCAAGCAATTTGGCAACTTCTCTTAATGCAATATATGCTACGTTAGTATTAGTTATTAGGAAATACCCCCATAAAATGTACATAAAACTAGTTTTTGTAGAGCTTGGCTTTCTATATATTTAAATATAATACTAATATATTAAAGCTAAAGAGTTCGTTTGTTTGAACACGCGTATCTCTAAAACTACCAGTCGGTTTTTTTTCTATAGTTAGCTTCAATCAAGAGAATTCACCTAACATTTAAATTTTTTATAAGGCTAAATATTGATATTTGTTAAGTAAGTTTCTTGTCTAAATCTTTTTTTTAAATAAACGGAAATAACATGGCAACTCATAAAACAACGATGTTGCGTGTGACAAATGTATTTACATTTTCCTTTCTTTTTTTAACAAAATTATTTTTTTACAAAATTTATTTTAGTTACACGTCACTCTGCATGTAATGCCATTTTTTTATTATACTCTTTTTTGTATTTAGTTTTTTGTCTTATGTTGCATGGTGAAAAATAAAACTCAGTCAGTAGGTAGCACGACTGGCCTTATATTATATGTATGTACATAAATGAAAATGAAAAATATACTTATGAAAAAGATAATATTTTAATTAATTTTCAATAAAGAAAATATTTAGAAAAAACTGCAGGTATGGGATATATTTTTTAATAGGTACAGCTTTAAATATTATTTGCAAAAGACAAATCACCAAGAATGTTCGATTAATGCACTGTGAAATCGTTCTTTCTCTGAAATTAAAGAATATTACGTTTTTTTCACTATAAATTATAATATTTTTTAATATTTAATTTTTGCACTTATATATAAAAAAATATATACATATTATATATACTTATTCATTAATCGTAAAATGTATGATATCATATAGGGAAAGTCCCCAGTTTGTTTGAATATGATTATTAATTATATGATTATTGATTATTAATTACTAGTAAGTGAAATATTAAGTATACCTATAATATTATTCCAGGAATTTTTTCTATGAATTAATCTATATATTCCAATAATTTATATAACCTTTAACTTGGATCCTTTGAACTTTATAAANAATTGTATTATTCAAAACCATTATTAATCCATCCAAAAGTGGAAAAATGTTTGTAAACAACACAAAGAAAATAGTTAAGATATAATTAAGATACACACATTATACCTATTATTCCATAATAATTTCGTGCTATATCATAATCAAGTTTATAAAAAAGTTTTGATATGACTTAAGAGTCTATTACTCTAAGCATCTCATTACAATATCTCTAAGACGCCGACGTGGCATTTGAAGCGATAATGATAGCTGTCAAACATAGGTGTATGAGAATATAATGACTGTATCGTCTTTATTCTTTACTTTGTATAAATAGATAGGTATATTTTGTAGCTTCACGCCATATCCCGCACATAGCGGGGTAGGCAGAGGGAACCTAGTATTAAGACTCTCCTTTTCCTACGTACGGCTAACATGTTAAGATTTTGTGCTAAAAGAAGCGGAGCACAATGATGCTCTTTGTTTTGTACCTTGTCATCGGATCGTACTCAAATTATTATGTATCTTTCGTCTAATTTAGAACAAAAGAAAAATAGTTTAATATAAGATTTAACTTAATTTAACCTAACGTAGCTTCACTCTATATCCCTAGCGGAGTAGTCAGAGAGAAAATATAAGATTTACTCGAGAATTCAAACTCATAGTCATCGATATAAGACCTAACCAGAGTCACAATGAAATCAAAAATATATGAAACGACCTTGTTATAAATTTCCAACATTACGTTTTTGACATTCAACTATGAGTAAATATGCAAAAATACTGTGAAATAATCTCATACATTGGTTTCGAGTGCTAAGTTCGTCACCGCGTGTCGTAACCAAATATCGAATCCTATACAACGGGGCCAATGTCGCGCGTCAAAGCGATGATACAGTAAGGCCACCCGCATTCTTAATTATCATGTAGCATTTTATAAAATAGATTTTTATTTTCATTTGCAAAGTATTTTTTTGGGTTTATTTCAGTAATGTAGCTTTTTCCTTTATGGAAAGACTAAGGGAATCTAGTGTTAAGACATTTCGTTAATCATTTTCTTCCCAATTGCCGAGATATTGCGTGTTAATTATAAAAATATATAATATAAGAAGAAGAAGCCAATATGGTATTTCAGATTTATAGTGCTGATTTTCCTATTAACTGATTGACTGACTGACTTCTACAGGAAGAACTCTTATAGAAA
Source organism: Heliconius hermathena (assembly GCA_013403705.1). Classification (NCBI taxonomy): domain Eukaryota; kingdom Metazoa; phylum Arthropoda; class Insecta; order Lepidoptera; family Nymphalidae; genus Heliconius; species Heliconius hermathena. The sequence goes on from JAAIXJ010000027.1 coordinate 432,136, forward strand.
CATATTTCGTACTTTAAATATCTTCTTATATTAAAGTTCACCCAATCAGTTTATTATGCTACAGAAAAACTATTAATACGTATATGAATGAATTGTAATTTTTTGCGTTTAAACATTTAATAGATAATTAAACGTAGTTAACCTACATTTTTTGCTTTACAATTATCATTTTATTTATAGAAATGTTACATATTATATAAATTGTAACGTTTCTATGTATATATAATAATAATATAATATGTTTATATCTAAGTATATTTGTATAGTATTTAATTGTTATAATATATAATATAGTAGTACAATATTTTCATGAAAGTAACATCCTTGGACTATTATTTTATTTCAGGAGTTTCTTGTCCTTCTATACAGTCTGTTCTTTTACAGTTGTTCATGTACAGAAAAAGAACTAAAATGATATTTAACCATATATGACCGTCAGTACCTTACCAAGAACTAGATACTGAAAAGTGTTACGCATCGAGTTTCCAAAAATGTCGAAAATATACGCAATTAATCTATTTAACGAGTTTCATTTAAAATGCGTACAACCTGAAATCAAAAGATCTATTTACTACTTAAATACAGTATACTCGAACTATTTCTAATTAAATAAATCTAAATTAATTTAGTCGTTTTGGTATAGACAGCCTTTAGCTTAATATGCAATCACTCTATTCATCCTACGAACTGTAAACATCAATTTTGTGATTGTAATTGTATGTAGGTAACACTTGTAGGCAGAGGATGAATCAGAGGTCGATTTATAGAAAAGGATGAACTGAGAGATCCTAAATGTTTTGTTTTAGCACCTTAAATAGTAGTTCAGCTTGTTAAAAAAATATAAGTTTCTTAGAAAATTTACATTTCGTATATAGGGCCTAGCTTTTACTTGCGGCTTCGTCCCGTGGCTAAGTATTGAAAGGAAGGGTATAACTAAGATTTGTATATAAATTCCTAGTGCCCTAGTGTACTCTGATTGTAGGTAAAGAGAGTTACGTCAAAAGAAATTACATGCCTATCCTTCCCTGATAAATAGGCAATCCAAAATAAAAATATTTTTTCAATAAAAACCAGTAGTTCTTGAGATAAGCGTGTTCAACCAAACAAACTCTTCAGCTTTATAACATTATTTTAGATTTAAATAAATATAGATAATCCTTCAAATTTAAAAGACAAAATTAATAATAATAAAGCTTGGAACGTAGCGCCATACGTTGCTACAATTAAGAGGACAAAGAACCGGACATAGGTGCAAATTTTTTAATAAAAAAAATCTCCAAAGATGTCCCACGTTTAATACATGTTTTATACTGATAAGAAACACTTAAAGATCCAAATTATATACAAAAATCTAGATCTGTCAAGTGTCAACTATAATAATTTATATCTTTTGTCTTTTATTTATAGTGACAGGTAAGAAAGAGCCAATAATAAATTAATTCTAATAGGATAGATTAGAGATATTCTTTTGACATTAGTAACTATTTTATTTTAATTACTAAAAATATTTATTATTCAATACAATACAATACTATCTAGTATACATAAATAAAAAAAAATATATATTGTCTGTCTTAAGTGTCAAATAACACTTTATAAATATATAATAAGCAATAGTATTTTATAGAAATGAGTTTAGTTTTTGAGTATTTTATTAGAGGTCATGAGTTCAATCTCTATTCCAAAAAGATATGTCTCACGAGCTTTTGTATCTAGCGTTATTTATCTATTATTAATTAATTTATTTTTAGCTTCACGCTGTATCAGAGGTACGCAGAGGGAACTTAGTTTTTAGACATTTTGTTCCCCATATTCCGCCGAATTCTGGAGGCAATGCGAGTTGAGTAGCGGAACTCAACGCCGCGCTTTGCCTCGACACCAGAGCGTAGAAATGATTTAAATAAATATATCATTCTTTCGAGTGGAAATCGAACTTACAATCAGTCGCGTTTATAGTCACATTTTTTGGCCCTGCGCCACGACTGACGTCATCATCTAATATTTATTATTGTATAATATTTTCATTCTGCATTAAATAAAATAAATAAAATTCTTACAAGTATGTTTATCAGCAGATCATAATAATATGTACCCACTATCTAGTCTGACATTGTATGGGCGTATGTAAGCTTCTACAAGCTGAAGTTGTTATAAGGTGTTATTTATTTAATTATTTAGTTTACTCACGCATATGTAAATATCATCAGTACATTCGTGATTAATTAATTATTATATATATATATATATATATATATATATATATAGATATATATATATATATATATATATATATTGTAGATAAAACAAATAAATATTTTTTGCAAGAGAATTTAGAACAAAAATAATTAAAAAACATCATCACCATTTATTTCCTTTAAAAATATATATAAAAAGTGTTAATATAATTACAAAGGACCTTGTGTTATAATCCGAATTACGTTTCAAAGTAACGTTACGAAATATACGGAAAATGCGTAATCTTGACAATGACCCATATGAGGTGTTTCCACGTCAAGCAGAGATGGGTGATTCTAGCGTACTTATCGATGTGGGAGAAATGACAATCGTCATTTAGATCCGTGAGTTACCGCAGATATGGTGCAAGTTGTAAGGTTAGGCGATTTGATGTAATTTTTTTTGAGTGTTATTCCACATTTAGGAGAGAAAAAATGTTTTTTAGATGACATATAAAAATTTCAACTTTTTGGTACGTTTTTAAAGGCGCGTGTTTGAATCCCATATACTAAAAAATATTTTTTTCATATGTTTATGTTTATTTCATCGATTTTATTTTCATTAAATTAGCTTATTAAATAAAGAATAAATATAATTTATATTTTTCTTACAAAATTTAAATTACATACGACATAGTAGATTACTTTACTATCAACCTTTTATTATTTACAACTATTTCAAAAAAAATCAACGATAAATATTTAAATATTATTAAAATAATAGAAAATTAGACATAATTTTAAAAGAATAATGCGCCCGCGTCACCTAAAGAACTTGTGTCTCAATCATACAAGGTGATTAGTATTTCGGGTGGGAGCGAGCGCAGTCTCTCGCCGCCCGTCGCCCCGTGCGCCCGACGCAAACGCGCGCGCCATACTGAAGCGCGAATCGCCAATCCCATATAAAAAAATATAAATATCAAAGAAATATAAACCGTGTATAAAAGTGTGTAGTGTCTGTGCTATATATTGTGACGTTACACTAAAGTAACTATCAAAAAATCTACATTCTCAACCATTTTACAAGTAAGTGATATTTTTTCATAATATTTTTTAATCAAATATTACATAATTTTAACAAACAAAAGTTTAAACGGAATAAAGATTTTTTTGGACTAACGTAATTATCTGCGCAAGCGCAATACGCAAATTGATGCGGAACTTAATTTAGTATTTAAATGTTTATTTTTAATAAAAAAAATATATTATTTACTTATAAATAATTAAAATGTATTGTTGGGGGTAAAATTTAAAGAATATTAATTTATTCTATGCAATTGAGATTACATTCATGTACCACATTGCGCCTAAGAAAAGACTTCAACGTCGTCACGTACGCGTTGATGTCTTTAGAATGCAAGTGTTCTAAAGGAAAATTCTTTAGTGTATAATGCTCTCATTCCTATTAACTACTAAAATTATATTTAAATATTAAATAATATATTAACTGGTATTTAAAATATAATTATCATTAATTATTTCTAATGTATTTCTGCTGATTTTCGATTTAGTTGTGCTTAAAATTGACGTAATTATTGTTTCGTTAGTCACAGGCACATATGTCTATAAATTAAAAAAATATATAAAATACAATAAAAAAAACTTCTTAAGCTCAATAAATTTCATAGAATCTCTCTTCAGTAAATAATTTGTAGCTAATACGTATCATTAACCGAGTAAATGTCTAAGATCTCACAGACGTTTCGTAAGTATTGGCCAAAGTCTGCATCGATTTTGAACGCAACTTTATCTGTTGTAATTATTAATTGAGAAATTTAAAGCAACAGCTGCTTTACAATTAAAATTTTATTTGAGATCCAATAATTTACATATTTTTTATATTTCTTGTGGCCAGTCGTGGCGTGGTGGCACAAGCGTGTGACTTGTTGCGAGTTTCGCGTTTACGGACAGGTTGTGGGTTCGATTCGCAGTCGAGAACATTAATCGTTTAATATTTTCATTGATTCGCTGGTGTCGAGGCAAAGCGCGGTGTTGAGTTCCACCACTCAACACGCAATGTCTCCATAATCCGACGTAAATTAGAGATCGGAGTGCCGTAAGGTGGGCAGGTATGGTTTGCCTACTCTGCTGTGTGCGGGATACAGCGGACGCTAAAAAAAAATAAAAATAAACACATAATGTAACCAATTTATTTAAATGGACGAATAAATTAAATATCTCAAAAGCGTGATGACCACATTTGATTGACTGTCATATCATCGATAAAACTCTCACGTCGTCAAATTCGAAATAAACTTTGATAGGTCGTAACTAAACAAATGAAATGTTTGATAAAGATAATGACAAAGTTAATTATCAAGTAAGGTATATTTTATAATCGTTTTGAATACAAGTTATATCATATTCCAGTTATGTTCAACATTCAATTCTTAATGCTGTGTGCTATTTTATGTAATTATATGAAAAAAAAAATGTATTAGGTAGGCGTATTGCTATCATTGTTATTGGAATTATTGTCATAGGGCAGTCGTGGCGCAGGGGCATAAAGTATGACTGTAAACGCGACTGGTCGTGGGTTCGATCCCCACTCGATGAAATGAAATATTTATTTAAATTTATATTCTCATTTCTTTGAGGCAAAGCGCGCGTTGAGTTCCTCAATACGCAATGCTTCTAGAATTAGGCAGAAAGTGGGAAAAGGAGTGCCTTAATACTAGGTTCCCTCTACCTACCCTGCTGTGTGCGGAATACAGTGTGAAGTTGATTTGATTTTTTCTTTTTAATTTAACAAAAGCTTTTCATTTTTCCTGAATAGCAAGTTATGCAGAAGGTTAAGACATTGTGTCTCCACTTTCTGTCAAATTTTCGAGACATTACATATTGAAAAGCAGAACTCAATGTGTTTAAAATTAAGTTAAATGTAATAAAAAAATAAAAAAAATTGAATATAATCACTTCTCCGAGTAATCGAACCCACAACGTTTACAGTCAGGCACCGTGTCACTGCTCCACTAATTACAATATAATAGTACTCGTAATTAAATAATTATTATAGATTTAAATATTTTTCAACTATTGGGCTTAGAAAATAGAATATTTATTTGAATTTACTACTGCTACTAATTTTATAGCTTTACCTTATTTACCTGGACGAAGCTCGATGATATAACCGATCGTTTCCTAAAGTGTACATTTTGAAATCCATATATATTGGATATATGGAAACCTTGAGAAAAGTAAGAAAAATTGTTTTTATTGTAACAAATTGATATCTGTTGTTTAATTAATTAATGTTTGAATCGAATGAATGATAAATCGATTCTATTAGCATACGTTACGCTTATAATAAATTTTTTTATTAAAAAAAAAACCGAATTTATTCTTTATAAAAAATAGAGAATTTATTATCTATTTTTTTGACAATTATTAAAAAAAGTTTATTGATTTTATTTTTTAACTCAATAAGCATTCTGTTAGCGGTTTCGTCGACTCTCACGATGCACGCCCATACATAAAATTATATCACGTGTCAGTTGTATTAAAGAATAGAAATTAACATAAAAACAAATCCACCCAGTAGCTTCATATACCCCTTCTCTCCATACCATAAGGTCTAGAATCATACGTTTCAATAATTCGATACAATTTGATATTTGACAAAGGAAAGCTAATGGCCCGTTTAACTAAATAACGTTAGGCATTGTCGTCGTTCACAATGACACGCTGGCAGGTTGTTTAGTAATACCTGATGATGTGTGAAACATATGAATAAAGATTTGCTTGACTACGTTAAATGAGGGTAACCTAGTATCAAAGGTGGACATGATTGACAATATATACGTAGGTCGTACGTTCGATTCAAGGCGTTATTTTGATGAGCGAAGTAATAAAATTATTAAATATTTCATTTCTTCGAGAGGGGAGGAAAGAATCAAACCCACACCCTTGTGTCCTTTCGTCACGACTCAAATAAAAATACGATAGTAAATTGTATAAAATAAATGTTAATTATTTCAAGCGTATCTTGTAAGCTCAAACGATGTTTAGTAAAAAACACAAAGTTAATTACACTAACTAAAGCCTGTTTTCAAAATTTTTATATGTAAAACAGTGGTTTCATTTTAGTCCTATTTAGTAAATAAAGATTATACATATCTCGAAGCGCATATAGCGTTGTTACTCGTTGAACACATTTCCGAGTTTTAAGGCCGTCGGAAGAACATGATTTAATGGGTATATTTTACAACAGAACTATTATCTATTTTCCGATTCGTGATAACTCTTTTACATGTAATATTAAACTTTACGCTGTATTAATAAGATTTAAATTCCCACTGACGTTTTCAAGCATGTATCCGGCACTTTCGGACGATTTTCCAAATTATTCTCAAATGCAGTTTCTGTATTTTAGCAATTTATTTGTTCACGTTTGATTTGCGTGATATTATTGAACACTACAATTATAATTTATAATAGTAGCTTCTTACTTTATAGATATTTTATTTAATTATGTTTCTTAATGTATTGCAATTACACATTATTGTCTTATTGTCCTCTTGTACTGTGGGGAAAGTGTCATCGATTGTGAAAAATGGAAAAAATCTCTCTTTTTGACGTCATATGAAATGCTAAAGCAACGAGACGTTTCTGATAGATTACATGACAGTTGTGGGTATTATTTTCTATTTCAGGGGTTTTATATACTTTAAGAAATTGTTAAAAGGCTTTAGAAGATAAAATCCAGCTTTTCTTGTCACTAAAGTTGTAAAGTATCTATTATAAAAAAAGTGAAAAATCGATTTTGCTTTCTCTCGTAATATACTTGTAAAATTGAATAATTATTTTCATACTATTAATTTAGGAGTTAAAATGACAAAGTTGTGTACAAGAATAATATTACACTAGCGATCAACTAGAACGTTTGGGTGTAAGATATCAAGACACTACATAATGTTTGTGCATACCTACTATAGAGTTGCGCCACTGTGTTGCGAAACGCAGGCCGGACCGCTACTGCTAACGAAAGTGGAACCGGCATATAAATAGTTAGATAAGTTAGTTTAAACATTTAAACTTATGGGGATTTTACAGTTGAGGTCCAAAAAAAATATTTTTTAGAATTCCGTACCCACTGGGTGTAACGGGACCCTATTAAGACTCCGCTGTCCGTCTGTCTGGCTGTCACCAAGCTATATCTCATTAACCGTGATAGTTAGATTGTTAAAATTTTCAGATGATTGCCACAAACATTTTTTTTTATTTATAACAACAAATTTTAAAAAACAGAATAAAGTAAATATTTATAGGACTTCCCACACAACTATGTCATTCTAGATTACCTACAATCTCAAACGTAAACAGAACCTATGTTGAAAAAAAAATAAAAATATATTTTTTTAAATCATTCTGAAAAAAAAAATAAACATGAAAGACATGAAAAATCCACTTTTGTGCTTATTAATCTGTTTATTTAATTTTATTTTCGTGTCATAGAAGTATTTTAGGTTAATACAAGTTTTAAGTATTCATACATCTAACTAACGTTTACGAGGGTCCCTCCAATAAATTATTTAAAAATATTTGCATATGAGAATTTTAACAATAATTGTCAATTTTAGAGTTTCCTTTATATGTGAGAGTTGTGACTTGAGATAAAAGATAAAGGCGAAGTTAGTAGATTTCACAGAAAAAGCAATTTATTAAAAATTATACACATTTTTTGTTTGTCTACAATGAAATTACTCAAAGAAAAGAGTTTTCTAAGTACTAAACTACACACCATGATGATGTAAAGGTATTAGTATGAGTTATAAGTTCTTTAATTTTCACGATTATTACACATTTTAAATGAAACTATTTTAACCGGGATTAATCGCGTATATTTTGTACTTTTATACATTTTTGGGAACCCGACGTTTCGAACACTTTGCAGTAGTCCGTGGTCACGGGTAGACTGAGGTGGCATTCGTCTGTCAGTTGACATAATTATTATATCAAACTACCGCCAACGATTTCTTAATTGCCTCGCGTACTGCCCTGGATTCCTGCAGAATGAGCTGATAGTATCTTGCCCTCTGGTATGGTGGGTTTGAGACTTCAATGATTTAATGAGTGGGTCCCAGGTGGTAGAAAGCTTCCAGCCATCCTCTCTATTGAAATTAGGATATTTTTGTATTTCAATAGCCTCGCGGATCATTCTAGGAATGTATCTGTTTTCCTTAGCGAGGATTTGGGGTTTATCAAACCTAATGTAGTGGCTGGGTTTATCCACAGTATGCTCACACACAGCTGACTTCGATACATGCCCATTCTTGATGTCAGAGATGTGTTCCTTCACCCTAACACCGATGCTTCTCTTTGTTTGACCGATGTATGATAAGCCACAGTCACAGTCTAGTTTGTATACACCTGCACTCTGTAAAGGAATATTACTTTTTANTATATATATATATATATATATATATATATATATATATATATATATATATTGCCTTATTTGTTGTTGAGAAAAAAAACATTTAGCAGTAGATGTTCTTACAAGACAAGCGATGTATGTTACTTTTGTAAATACCATATACAATTAGAGAACAAGGAAATTATTTATATGAAATAAAATTTATGTATATATATGCATTTTTTTGTGTCTGTTCTAATCGATCCGTCAATGTTTTAGTCCACAAAGATGTAATTAAATTTTTTATAATCGTAATTACTGTCTGAATATTTTCAAAGGTTAACAAGGTGGGGCAATAAATCGATGAGATTGGCTTTGAAAATCTAGAAGTTTAGTGTTTTTTTTTGCCAGGCCAGTCGTGGCGCAGGGGCACAAAGTGTGACTGTAAATGTCACTGGTTGTGGCTTCGATTCCCACTCGAGGAAATTAAATATTTATTTAAGTTTATATTTTTATTTTTTCGCTCTGATGTCGAGGCAAAAGCGCGGCATTGACTTCCGCCATTCAACACGCAATGCCTCTAGAATTAGGCGGAAAGTGGGGAACGGAGTGTCTTATCAATAGGTTCCCTCTGCCCATCCTGCTGTGTGCTGGATACAGAGTGAAGCTGATTATTTTTTGTGTTTTATTTTTTTTAGCTTCACGCTGTATCCTACTCGTAGCAGGGTAGGTAAAGAGAAACTGGGAATTTAGTGTTAAAACACTCCTATCCCATTAAGCCACTTCCGTTTTTCGAAACATCTATAATTTTTCTTGTTTTAACCAAACAGTGTAAAATAACTTTATTAATCAACGCGTCACAATATTTTTAAACCAGCTCTAATATTTTACACAAACATTGCTCAAGACGTCCTCGAGTGTACAAAACGGTTGTACGAATATCAACAACACAAAATGTTAAGAGATGTGATTTCACTTTTGTTAGTTAAGTTTCTATTCAATAAAAGCCTCATTTTGTGATGTCCACCAAAGGCAGTAAACTTTGTGGTTTTGGTTACTATGAAAAAATTAAGAAAGACATGTTTCTTGTGTTCATTTTCATTTCGAAAATCGAATATGTTAGCTTTTCACGCTTTTTCCCGTAGAGCGGGTAAGCAGGGGGTACCTTGTGATAAAATATTTCGTTGAGGTGCAGAAAGTGGGGATTTTTCACCTAATTTTTGAGACATTGAATCATCATCGAACATCGAAAACAACGGATGAATTATCTCTGCTTAACCTGCTAACAGTAAAAGCTGCTACTAATGATATGAAAGTAAATACATAAATTTTCAAATAACATTGGACGAAACTCAAAGTGACACATGAAGTCACAATTCTATTATAAGTATGACATAATGTAGTATATTATTTTCTTATTATATAAAGTTTTCAAGAGGTCAAAATGAAGCTTTAGTCCTTGACTTATACGAACTCTTTAAAATTAGAATATGAAAAAAAAAAAACAAATGATATTATAATGTTCTATTGAATTTAGTATACATAATGAAAAATTGAAAATTTAATGCCAAATATTATGTTAATAGTGAAGAGGATCCTAAGTAGAAAATCGAATGAACCGGATCCACTAAACTAGATTCTTATCTCGATATATTATATTTACTCATTATAGAATTATTTGTGAAATTATATAATTTATTTAACGTTGAGGCTATCGTGGCGCAGTGGGACAATGTTTTTTTAATGTTTTTACAATTTTCAAATAATATTTTTTATACTATTAAGAGGATTAGGAGGTAAGGTTAGAGCACGAGGCCGTCGTGGCACAGTGATAATTCAGCGTGGAGCTAATAAAAGAATTTTAGGGAATTGATTTTAATTATTACTTATTTATATATCCTATATATGTAAAATATATGGATAGACTACTATAGTAGTTACTTTGAATCGTTCGGTAGCACATTATATTTAAAATAAAATCATATATTCATAAAATTTGTTGATTTTTAATATACATTGACATATTTTAAGCTCGAAATATCTATATGTAAATATACATTTATGAATATGTATTATATCCACATTCTCTTACGTGTTATATCATGACGCCTTCACGTGTTTTGATATAAATAAGGAACTTATATCTACCTTTACAGTTTTTATTTTTTGTTTATTGTGTGATAAAATGAAAATAAATTTAGTAACTGGTTGGTAAATATAGAAAGCACACTAAAAATTTAAATTTTATAATAAAAAATATTATATATTATAAATTTATTTTAAATATACATAGGTGAACCTGAATTTATTTAACCTTTTTTTGTGTTATCTATGGCAATATTTATTTCAGAGCAGAATGAATTACAAAGCTATTTGTGGATACGTTTTAAGCTTTTAATGTATTTTTTTATAAACATTTTTTGTTTATAAAAAAAATTACATTAATAAATTTATTAGATGTATATAGATATTATTATAATACCAATATATCTCGCGAAATTTAATTATCCTTTGAAATTCAGAACAAATACATTTTTTCATCACGGGATTAAATATATTTAGGAACACAGTGGGTGAAGTATTAAAATAATATAATTATTTTTTTTATAATACAAAAAAAAACTCTACTATAATTTGGTTTTAAAATATAAGAATATCGACGCATAATGTTACATGACGACTATAACTATGACATTATGCGTCTGTATTTTGAGTATGAATAAATTAATGTGATTTCTCTTTCAAAATTTACATATTGAGAAAACTCCGTAAAAATATTTACATTTAATATCGAATATTAATACTAAATCTTTTATAATTTCCAAACCAAAAAAAACATGTCAGTTAAATAATTATTTTTAAATACTAATCAAAATATTCCTATATATTTTCAATAATATAGCTATTTTACATCGTTAAATCTAGGGTATCTTAGTTAGTAGCTGATACCAAGTGGCACGAATCAACATCGTATGTGACATATTTTGGTACCTATCGAGTAAAACCGGATGGCCTCACTGCCTACAATCACTTCCATTGCAAACAACCTATCGATGTTAAACATTTTTGTATAATTACTTATTTTTTCAATATACTTGTACTTATTATTTGATACTAGAATTGACCTTGATTATGCTGTATTAGAAGTATTATTAATAAATGGCATTTGGCTTAATGAAAGACAAATTTTGCGAAGTTATGTACGTATTGAATTTATGTTGTAAAATGGAATGAGGTATTGCCAGTTTTTATAAAACTTAAATATGTTATTACAAAAGCTGTATAAATAAATAGGTAATTTGATAAGATACGGAAGAAAACTTAGTGTCTTGATTGTAGATTCTCTTTGCCTACCCTGATGTGTAGAAAAGTTTGAGCTGGAAAAAAAACAGGCAAGCTTATAATTTAAAATATTTGTGTAAATTTTCCAAAGCCACGAATAATAAAATGTTGCTTCCAGATTTTTACTTAACATATAATTTAATGGAACTTAAGTTGATATGTGACACTGTCATTCCTGTACCGTTCTTCTTAACTTCACTCTGTATTTCGCACATAGCGAAAGCAGAGGGTACCTGGATAACTGGAAACCTAGTTTAAAACACTCCATTTCCATTAGGATACTTACGTTTTCTACTTTCCACAGAATTCTTGAGGCATTGCTTGTTGAGTGGCGGAACTCAACTTCGCGATGTGCCTAGTTACCAGAGTGAGGAAATGAAGATATTAAATATATAATTCTTTTGAATGAGAATCGAACCAAAAACCATCACGTTTACAATCGCACTCTTGTATGTCACGACGGCCTCGTGTATCTATTTAATAATAATAAATGTGTAAAGATTTAAAGATTGATGAACGAAACAAAACACGCACTATTCCTTTAGAAATAATACAATTGTGAAATTTCACTTGAGCCTCTTTCCACTGCTAGTGTTTATATGCACTTTCTATCTTTGAGAAAGATCAGTTTCTATGGCTGTTGTTAAACAGAATTGATACTAAAATTTTAATTAAAATGGTATTATATTATGTTATTTTTGTTTGGCGTACGATTTGATTGACGTTCGTAAATCATCCTTCAATCAAATCAAAGTGTGGTAATAATAAACAAAAAATACTATAATACTAAAACAATTTAGTAACTTAGCATTTCAACAAAAGGGTTATATTATATGCATGTACGAAAGATTTTTTAAAGTTTTTTTTTAATTTATGAAAGATTTATAGAAACAAAGTATATTTATTAATTTAATTTTTGTTGATTTATATTCCCACTTTTTCGCACAACACTGCTGTGTGCGGGATACAACGTGAAGCTAATATATGTATAAAATAACAGCAACAACATATATATACTTGTATTAAACGTAGAATAAACAGTACTGATAATATTATGGATATAAGCTTTATCTTACATTTCAGTAACAAAGTCGTAAAATGTTACTTGCCATCCATTCACATTCAGTTACTGTGTAAACCATATGTTTATGTAAAGCGAGGTTACAACGCATGCCTGCATGTCTCTAAGTTATGTTACACTGCAATATGCAAAGTTTACCTATAAAGATATATTTGCTGATTTTATATGAAGCTAAAAAGTTAAATTCAAAGAAAAAATATAAAATATATCTTAATTTTTATTCAACAATGAGCGGGGAATATAGTGGAGAACTAGGGCTTACGTTTACACTCGCTAAAACTTATTGAAAATAAAATAAAAATTAGCTTCACGCTGTATCCCGCACACAGCAGGGTAGGCAGAGGGAACCTAGTGTTAAGACACTCCGTTCCCCACTTTCTGCCGAATTCTGGAGGCATTGCGTGTTGAGTGGCAGAACTCAACGCCGCGCTTAACCTCGACACCAGAGCGAAGAAATGGAAATATAAATTTAAGTAAATATTTCATCTCCTCGAGTGGGGATCGAACCCACAACCAGTCGATTTTACAGTCACACCTCGTGCCGCTGCGCCACAACCGGCCTCATTAAACAAATAAAACTTATTGTTATATTAATAATAAAAAATAAAATAATAATAATAATTCCCCCAAGAAGAGATCGAATCCGCAATCATCGAGTTTGCCTACTTTTTATTTCTATTAACGAAATCGTAACAATATAATATAATAATTTCAAAGAAATGTCATGATTGTGTTGATGAACAAAAACCAAACCGACTTTGTGGTAAGAGAAATCAATAATTTCTTTAAGAAAGGGAATAAAATTATCTCTAAACTTTCTCATGTTTGTTACCCACAAGGCATATTTTGTAATTTATATCAATAAATTAATATTATTATGGTGGTAATTTATAAATTTATGTTTAAGTTTATATATCATTGAAAATTATATATAAACTAAAGTGTATTGCAAGAAAATATACATTTCTAACTTTGTACTTTCAAATAAAGTTAAATGTTTTTTACAGTTTGTTTAATTTTTTTTACTTTAAATGTACAAAATATAACACAAGAAAAAACGTGAAAACGTAGTGTAAAAACATCAAGCCTTATCGTACTGCCATGCAATAGCATTCTGCAATAGCCTTCTGCAATAGCAGAAGGTATCTGAAGCTTACAATAAGCTATTCCATCATAATAAAAAGTTATTGCATCAATCAACACCATAAGTAACAGTAAAGTGAAGATTTAATTGATTCCGAAGAAGAAAACGTTAGGAACGTAACAATGAAACGTATTAGTCTCATTTTCACTTTTAGCTCGTGTCAAATGTTTTATTCACTATGGTTTCTTCTCTTTTACGGCGTATGTGGACGATTACAATGTTTTTTTTAAATTTATAAGTACCAGAAAATATTACAAAAAATGGCCACTAGGTATTTTGAGAATTCCTGAATATTACTTTTTAAATTTATTTTTATTTAAATTTATTTTACTTTTGCTTAACATCTTTACTTTTTAGTGGAGAAAAATGGAGATGGTTTTCGTTTTGGGGAGTGAAAACTAATAAGTTGATTACTAGTCACTCGGAAACTATTCCTTTAATTATTAAAACAAAAAATGCTTCACACATCATCCACAAAACAATTATATACCTACATATACAACTAACTTGTATTACACGCATTCCTATTAAGATCTGATTGCTTCATCAACATCTTATCCAACCAATCAAACAATTTATCCAAACTTTGAAGCCAGGCCAGACCGTGGCACAGGGGCATAAGCATCCAATTGTAGTATGAAAGATTGTGAGTTCGATTCCCACTCGAGGAAAGGAAATGTTTAATATTTTCATTTCGTTGCTCTGGTAATGAGGCAAAGCGCGGCTTTGAGTTCTCTCACTCAACACGCAATACCTCCAAAATCCCGCGGAAAGTGGAGAACGGAAAAACCTTAATGGAAATAGATTGTCTTAACACTCTAGGTTCCCAGGTTCCCTCTACCTTCCCTGCTATGTGCGAGATACAAAGCGTTAAGCTAAAAAAAACATAAATATTCAAAAAATCCATAAACCATACCTACAATCACTAACAAAATCTATATTCCACGTTTCTTTTTCTATTGTAAGCATAAGATGTAATGACTTAATGCGATAATAGCGTTTGTTCAACCGCAGTGGAAAGCGGGAGAAATGTGGAGAGACTCAGCCCGTGCCTCGCCTCGCCCATGCGTGGCGGAGCGGCGTGCTCGGCTAACTATATTCTGTGACATAATGAGTTAGTTAGATTTGTTATTTTTTTCTCTATGTTTTCATGTTATACTAGAACTAGTCGTCAATTTTGTTTGCAATTAATTAAAATCGTAAAATGAAAAATCCCGTTTTTTTCCGTTACCGTAGAAATTTCCTAATCGTTTCCTAGCTTTTTTCCCTACAAGTTTCATCTGTGCGCCGCCTGTTAGTTTGTCAGTGTAAGAAGAGTTTTATATATACATATTCTCGTAGGCTAGCATTTTACTTATTTATTATTGTCGATATAGAGAAAATAAGTAATGGAGAGATTTTTTTACTCCACTTTAATAAAAAATAATAATTACTTGCTTACTTAAAATTGATAGTGTAGCTATAGTATTGTAGAAATAAGCTGGAAAAAAATACATGTAGGTTTCCTTCTCTCTTAGACTATGTGAAATTAGTTAGATTTAATCAGTTTATGAAAAAAAAAATAGTAAAATAGATGTAAAAAAGTTATAAAATGTGAAATAAAATGTTATTTTATAACATTTAGTTATTTCAGGTAATAAACTTTTAATTTTAAGAACCGCATTCGCTGCCAAGAAACGACCTCTTGAACTAATAACCGACAAAAAATTACAAAAGTGTCACCGTCTGTCACGACTTCATTTCTACATTACAATTGTGATGAAACTACAATTTAGTTTAAGAAAGTGCTAACATTTTTAAATTAATTAAAAATAATATGCTAAACAAGTTGGATATTTAAATTTTTGGTTGCCCAAAATGTTTTTAAACTCATAATAGTAATAAAGAAACCATTGTGACGTCGTAGGGTTGTTTGTAATATACACACGATAGTTGTGAGATCTATCTCCCGTCGGAAAAAAAATAAATTATATATATTTCATTTATTTATTTATATTTCCTTGCTCTGGTAACACAAGGTGTGGTGTCAAGTTCCGTAACTCAACGCTCACGAATACGGGCAAAAAGTGGTGACTGTAGTGTATTTAAACTAAGGACCTCTATGCCTACCTTGCTATATACCTTGAAACATAATAAAAAGTGAATTGAAGTGAAATAAAAAAATATATATTTCATAAAATATTATATTGAGTTATAAAATTCGTATATATACGAATTATATAATTATAATTACTTTAAGTGATTGCCGCAATATTCTCAAGATATGCTTTCTAGTTTAAACCACAAAAGCTTCGTTGATAAAAATGTTTTGAAATATATATTTATGTTTAAAATATATAGCAATACTATTGCGATATTTTAAGTAATTTCATTATTATTCTAATTAGAATTTTAGTTTCTTGCTAAATATTTACGTAACTTGACGTCAAAAAATAAATATATATTATTTGTATTTATAAAACTAGTAGCTGTCCGCAATTTTATTTGCATGGAATTTAAGAAGTAAAATGAAAAGTTCAGCTTTGTCACGTTCCCGTAGAAATTTTGAGAAATACTCTGTTTTATCACTCTCTATCTACCTAAATGTTAAATTCAAAATTTGTAAGTCCAGTAGTATCGTCTGTGCGTTGTCTGTCAGTCACTCAGACGAGGTTTGTATATAGATTATTGAAATATATATTGTACAAATATTCCGTGTGACAGGCCGCAAGCAAGTAAACGATATAGCGAATCAGCCTTGATCCATATACAGATATAAATAACAAAATACAATTACTTCTGAAGTTTATTATATTCATATCTTAATCATTATATCAAAAGTAAATTTATTATATTAGTAAGTTTATATAAATTTCTAGTTGTATTAAATGATTTGGGACATATTTAAAAAAAAATCAGCCTCACGTTGTTTCCCGCACACAGCACGGTAGGCAGAGTGAACCTAGTGCTAAGACCCTCCGTTCTCCACTTTCCGCCGAGTTCTGGACGCATTGCGTGTTGAGTGGCGGAACTCAACGTCGCGCTTTGCCTCGATTTCAGAGCGAAGAAATGAAAATATAAATAAATATTTCGTTTCCACGAGTGGGATCGAACCCACAACCAGTCAACTTTACAGTCACCCCTGCGCCTCGACTGGCCTATATTTAAATATATTTAAAAAAAATAATTTAACAAATTTAAATTAACTCAAAATAACAGGGTAAGCTAACGACATATTTATCTCTAGGCAAATGTCAAGTACTTTTAAATAAATTATAAGGAATCTTATAAGACCATTAGTCAAAAGTCAGCTGTCACCTCGTGACGCAATAACAAGGGAAGAGAAGCATGGTAATCTCCCGCTGACAGCCTTTGTTACAGTATAGAGACTATCTTTTATCAACTGTGGAAAAGTATTTATTTTCTTCTTTTTTATTTAAAAAAATTAAGTCATATCCACTGTTAACTAATATTTTTAATTGTTAAGTAATATTTTTAATTTTGTTTCTTTAAATTGCAATAAAGAATATATAAAAAACAAAAAAAAGAAAAGAAGTTAATTTGTTTTGCAAAAACGAGTCAATGTATACATTTTTATTTACATTTAAATAACTGTATTGAATAACCAAATATATTTTTAAGAAGATTACATATATATATTGACAGTTAAATTGAAAATGCTAAAATGTATATATTTAATCGACTTCAACAACAGAATGGGTTAAGGGTGGGTTTGCTTTTACAATTTAGGTACTTGTGATGCTCAATGTATGTATCTAAGTATTGTAGTAAATTAAAACAATAGCTTATCTTTATTCAGCTTTGATTCAAATCTATGATTAATACAGAAATATGAAACTTTAAACTTAATTCTGCCATTTTTAACTCTACGGGCACTCGACTATTCCTACAACTAAAAACGTAATGTATATTAGATAACTTCGATATACCTTTTGTTTGTCACCGGAAACAACTTACCGGAACTGATGTCGAGTCATGGCATTGCTTGACCGTATTAGAATTATATCGATAGTCATTCAACTCTATTGTACGCACAGCTTTTGAATATAGCGCAATATTCCATCTGAGATACTCTCAAATGATAATGAATGGTGACCGTATCTCGGCCGATGAGGTTTGAAGTCTGATAAAAAACCTACTAATTTTACCATGTTTCATTGTGCATGTTATAACATATATCATATAAAGTACGTTGCTTTAATCTTTTAACCTTAAAGTAACTACTTTAAGTACTTCAACAAGTTACTTCAACATGATTTCATATTACATTATATAAAACATGTTAATTTCACACATTATTTTTTATCGAGGCAAAGCGCGGCGTTGAGTTCCGCCATTCAGCACGCAATGCCTCCAAAAATTCGGCGGAAAGTGGGGAATGGAATGTCTTAAAACTAGGTTCCCTCTGCCTACCCTGCGGGATACAGCGTGAAGCTGATGATGATGATGATTATTTTTTATTCTATTCGCCAAATTCCGTTTCATTTAAGGTGCACATTGCGTGTGAGTTTCCAAAGCTAATATAGTAAACTGTCTTATCACATAGGCAAATGAAAAATTGCAAATCGTACAAAAATCAAATTCACAACTATAGTTCATAAATATAAACTGGGCTATGGTGGTTCATAATTATAATTTGATGATAAATTACATTGACCAGTTGACGTGTGAGCGTCGGGCGTCGATCTAACATGAGATTCGTGTTGGCTGCTTATTCCAAAACGATCCAACACGCCTGTATAACGCCCGTATAGACCGTGACGTTACGGTGAAAGTAATCGATTTGTGCATACAAATTGTATTATATAATGATTTATAGAATTAGTTTTAAAATATCGATATAACATATCGATTTTTTTCAATGTATTAATGATGTTTTTTAATCTGTTTCAGGTACGTACGCGGTTTAACGTTTTGACACATGATCTTTGGTTTTAACGTAATAACTGTTACGTAACACTTATCTCTGTAACAGGTAACTGTAGTTAATACGGAGTACGGGCTTATGAATCTTGTTTATGTCATAAGTACATGTTTATACATGTATAGTACTTATATTGTTCTTTCCACTTTTCTCTTTAAAATAATTTTCGCTTATACATTTTTTTTAAGTTTATTATTTTATATAAATATATATTTTATTATATATTTTTCCATAAACAGCCTTATTTTTTTAATTCACTCGTGAGATTTGTTTTTTCTCTTATTCTTTTATTTAAAAGTACTACTTTGAAATTTTATGTATTTGACTATAACATAGCCATACATTTTATTAAGAATTATTGTACTTAATATCAAAAGATTACTGAACTCAAGGCTAAGTGACTTTGCGAAAAAAATATCCTTCTGTAAGTAACAAAACATCATTATCGACCAATGACAAATCAGTTTTCAATACAAAATGTTTGTGAGCTATACAAAATACACTCACTTTTATATAAAGAAGCTTATATGAATAATTTTGAATGGAGCCTCGTTAATTTGCTTATAATAGTCGATTGAATAATACAATTACCTACTATTCCATTTATAATACTATTTATGTTATAAAGTATATATTATATGTTAATTTACAAATCGATTTCTTTCATTGAAAATTTTAATATAATTTGCCGCTGATTGACTGGCTGCGAGATTGTGATTTTTTTCATAGGTTTATATACATTTTTTTTTCATATTATATTAATAGAGCCCTTGAACGATTTATCAAAAAGCCGGTGTATATATATAAAAAAAGTTAATCTTTTTCGCTTGAATAATTGATTTAAAATGTAAAGTATCTAACAGAGTATTATTTACTTAGTTCTTACCTAATTGCATGCATACATACATACATACACTGTGACGTGGCCTCCCCGCGGCTCTGACGTGATAGGCATGAAACGTACCGATTGATCAACCACATTGCATACTAATCAAGTGAAATTCACGTTTAATATGTGTAAAAAACACCGCAATGTCCGCCCAGAAAATAATATGTTGGTTTAGAAAATATGTATTTTTATACTATACCAGAGTTTTAAGTTTGTGTTTGTAACACAAAAACTTTAATTTAACATTTGTTTTTTTCCAAAATGCCTCTTTTTAATTAGTCGTATTAAATATCGATATATGTAAGTATTAATTTCTTTTTTCTCGGCGTTGAGTTCTGCCACTCAACACACAATGCCTGCAGAATTCGGCGGAAAGTGAGGAACAGAGTCTCTTAACACTAGGTTCACTCTACCTATCCTGCTGTGTGCGGGTGTATCCTGCACACAGCAGCGTGAAGCTGATTTTTTTTTATTTTAATTTCTTTTATGTATATATATTAGATTTATCGAGGACTCATCTTCTCTAATTTATTAATGTGATCTAGGAAGTGCTAAGATGTTAATGAGTTACATCTCAAATATCTATTTTACCATTTTTATACGATATATTTTGTTATTTATAAATTTTGATCGATTTACGTCAAAAATTAACTGAAGGTCAAAATGTGTGACATATTATAATTGGACCGACACATCTTCGTTTTATCTTTATTTATTATGTTCATTATTAAATTATTATAGTAGATCAAAGTGTTCGATATTTAAATATGTTTTATCTATTTTATATTAATAAAATTATGAAGTTATGTTTTTTTTAAAATGTCATAGTCTTGAAACACGGATGTGAACTACATTTATGTCATCAATATAAATGACAGGTAGATTAAAAATTTAAATATTCACCGGCTACACTGGTTCGATCCTCGAAATAAAATGGAGAACGGAGTGTCTTAACACTAAGTTGCTTCTGCCTGGGTTCTAGAATGCGGGAATAAATGTGGTCCCAGTAAAAAAATATATTTTAGTTGTCAATTGTACATAAAAATATGAAGTACAAGAGTTTAACTTAATTAGCTGTTATTCAACTATATTGTTGGTACCAAAACTTTTGACTTTTATAATATGTAAAAGCACATAAGTATCGAGGCCGTCAAGGCCCAAGAACACAACAGTGCGATTCAAATGCGATGGTTGTAGATTCGAACCGCACTCGACGGAATGAATTATTATTAATAGTTTCATTTCTTTGCTCTGGCACCCGGAGAAAAGCCCGGCCCGGTTTGGTTCCGCCACTCAACACGCAATGTCTCGAAAAATTCGGCGGAACGTGGTAACGTAGTGTCTTATTATTATGTTCCCCTGCCTACCCAGCTGTGTGCGGGATACAGCGTGAAGCTAATTTTATCACATAAGTATTAAACTAGTACAATAGTTCATTCATTGCCTGAAAGAAAATAAACTTTAACGTACTTATAATATTAATAAAATCACTCTGAGTTACCTAAAGAATATCAACATAAAATCAAAATGAAACATTGTAGTGGATAGAAATAGCCGTTTCCACTGACACACGATGTTCATTGCATTGAATTGTTAGATCCTACAGATTGTAGACGCGTGTCGGCGGCACGCGTCCCTGGCTACTTGAGGGAGGGTACAGGGAGGGTGCTGCTTCACCACATAAGTTTTATATTATATTATATAAACAAACTGATAATCAGGCTATATTAAATAAATATGAAAGCTAAAATTTTTATTAATAAATTAATTTATGGAGTATTTGTGATGTAATTTATGAGTAATATATATTTATGCGTTTACAATTATATTATATACTAAAATTTATTTTTATAATTGATAATATTATAATTTTCTTTGTTACTGGAATTGTAATTTAAAAAAAAACGAAATATATAGTGTTAGACGCAATATGCTATAATATAATATTTACCAATAAATATCATAACACTGAAGAGTTTGTTTGGTTAAATATGCTAATTTCAGGAACCAGTACTTTGAATTGAAAAAATATTTTTGTATTACATAGTCTGTGTATTGTGGACAACCATAGGCAATGTTACATTATATTAATCGTATTAATGAAATCCATTGCACCTGCGATCAGACGATAAGTCTGATCTCGCTGTTTGTATTGCGATGTTTCATGTATCATACATACATACATAATTTTTTGCTATTTCCATTTGACTGAGCGGACAAAACCGCAAATAAAAGCTAGTTTTTTATAAATCAGAAGACAGTTTTAAATAGCTGCACGTCGAGACGTAGGCTAAAAGATATTTTTATCTCAATGCCTACTATCGGCATAGAAGTGAATGTTAAACCCACGGACATTTAAAAGGTCTCCACTAGTTCTTTTTTTTTATTTTACATTGGATTTGAATAAACTGAAAGGAACTGGGTATCAAAGTGTGTGTCAATATTTTACTGTATATTTTATTTTATATTTACTCGTAATGTTATAATACAATGATCTATTAATATATTTTATTTGTTTAAAATTTATTATGTAAATCGACGAGATGAATTATCTAGAATTAACAGCAACATGTATGGATATAAAATATTCATATTTATATTATTAAATAGTAATTTCTATCAATAAACACAATTTAATGAAAAGAAAATGTGAAACTTGAAATAAATACTTATTTTCTTACAATTAAAAGCAACATTAATAACCTACAGACATCACAATCACAAAAAATGAAAAAACAATACTGTGTCGCTACATGTGCCAAGTCTAGTGTATATGTTTTTTTTTTAAATATTTCAGTTAGGCATATAGAACTTAGAATTAAGATACTCTGTTCTCCTCCCTTCTTCTCATTCTGTTAAGTTGCGGAATCCATCGCGTTTTGTCTTGTTACCAAAGCGAGGAAATGAAAACAATTTAGTTTTCCAAGTGGGAATCGAACCCATTACACTCAAACCAAAGGGCCACGACGGCCTCAATAGTGTTTATATTTGCTTAGTAAAATCGTAAACAGTGTTAAAGTAATTAACTTAATACATTTCATCAGATATCTGATCTAGATACGCCCATACAAGCGGGTAAATAGTCTCCCATTAATATAATCGAATCGATCGATTTACACTTAACGAATCTTAATTCAGGATTAATTGTTTTGTTTGAGGGTAAAGTGGGCGGCCGATAGTGTCGGACACGCGACATTGTTATAGCGATGACTTGTTTGTTTTACTATTGAGATCGTTGATTAATTTAGAGATAAACGCTTCACGCTTTTAGAAGGGTGGGTAGAGAGAACGTGATGTCAATACATTCCGTTCTCCACCTCTCTTTCTCTTTTTTTTAGTTTGATGCTGTATCTTGCATATAGCAGAGCCCGGGAACTTGGGAACCTAGTGTGTAATATTGATACGTTCCATTCCCCATATATCTTTCTTTTTGGGGATCCGTACCTCAAAAGGTAAAAACGGAACCGTTATAGAACTACTTAGTTGTTCGTCTGTCGAGACCATTTATTGATGAGGTGTCGAGCTGAAGTTATCACTTTAATATCGCGAAGTTTACATTTATTACTAAATAAAGCCGTAAAAGTGATGGTCAGTAAGTCATTTTCTACATTATGTAGGTAAAAATCGTCTTTGCTACCAATTTACCTTTAAAAATGATTTTATATATAATTGTAGATAAATGAGACACGTTTTGTGGTCTTATAACATATTAAGCTGTTAGAGAAAATGACTAGGGTAATATGATGAACATAATTGTTATACCTGATGGAAAATGAATGGAAATCTAATATATATTACGGTTAATAATTTTTGTAATATTTTATAATATTGACTAACTATACCTCTTTAATGACATAAATATCATAACAATTTCATCTAAATTTGATATTGTATGTTGTTATAGAGTCATTAAGGAAATAGCAAAATAAAATAATATTATATAATGATTTAGAAATTTTAACTTAGTTAAGAAGATTTTTTTAAAAAAAGTTTTTCTACAATAACCATTTTTTATAACTTAAATAAAATCAATAGATATATCTATAGTGAGAATGACAATTCAATTAAAATAATCTAACCGTAATGTATATTCCCATGATTATGAACTTTGCAGAATATGACGATATAGTAACTTTTTTTGTATTATATACCTTATATTGAAGGAAAAAGGAACTTTTTATATGAGTCTCTTAGAAACACGTGTGCTTGCTTACATACCAGCTTGTAGATACATAGCTGTGGAAGTCGTCATCGTTTATTACTCAACATTGCTTATAAAATCCCTAGACATGTATGACAGTTCTTTTTCCATGAGAATAAATAATAAATAAAATTATATTTTTTTCGTCTAGATATCTATCTATATAAAACTCTTCCGTTACTGAGTGACTGACAAACGACGCATAGTCAAAACTACTGGTCTAAGATGGTTGAAATTTGGCATTAGGTGCTTCATTTACCAAAGGGGAACATTAAAAGAAGGTTCCTCGAAATTCAGATAGAAATTAGAAAAATAGAGTTTTAAAATTTACGTCTTAAATTCCACGCACATAAAGTAACAGAAGAGTCAGAGTCGCTTGATTAGAATTTTGAAAAGTTACATATTAAGCCAATTTTGTTTTGTTTTCTTGTTTGTGACATTTGTTTGTTCGCCACAAAGAAAAGAAATAAACATCAGTTTTTATTTATATGAATATAATGTTAAAAATCCATGTGGTTTGTATGCGCTATATAGTTCTAATATTGAACTATATTTTTATTTCAATACTAGCTGAAATTATCTTCTACTTTTATACTTGATGTTGTCTATGTATATTATAATCATCATAGTATAATATTATACTAATTTGTGATCTCCCATATTTTTCTATGTGTTGTCTGAGATAATACTTAGAAACATATTTTGCCATTATTCTCTATAATCAATAAGCAATTTAATACTATTTTATATATTCTTTAATATTTTGATTCGAAATGTGTAGATACATGTTTATACTTCAAATAAATTTATAAATTACGTGCAGCAGTTCAAAGAGACACAATTAAACATATATTTAATATGAGTGCCAAAACTAACTTATACATACACTTTATATTCGAGTAGCGTTCAGTAACGGTGCTTTACTTCAACTGAGTCCGTCTAACTGGCCATCGACATTAACCAAGAACAATGATATATATTTTTATTATATTGTCCTGTATTCTCCGTTGAATGGTGGAGTTTAACGCCGCATATTTGTAAACCAAATACTTTTTTTAAGAATTAATAATTTCCTGTAAGTTTGAATACGGAGAATTTGGGGAAATATGGTAAACGGAAATGTCGTAAGCGTAATGGAGACGGTGTATACTAACATTAAATTCCTAGTTTCCCTCTGCCTATTCTGTGATATACGGGATAGATGCATAAAACTTATAAAAAAAAGATTGAAATACATCTATCACTTAACTGACTACACTAATATCTTGAAATTATTGTTCTTTAGTTCTTTACGACGTATCATTCCTTTCTCCTTATAAGTGTATACAGTTTTCAAGGTCATATCGTTGATCTAGACAGGAGTGACCGTAACTATTATATATTTTTTATTAAAAAAAAACTATTTCCGGGAATATAACAATATACAAATTGTGACAAACCTCCTAATATAATTAAAATTTTTAAATAGTTTTTAGTTCAACTAGTTATTTCTACAGAAATCAATTTTGTACTGCTTCTACTTCTTTTATCATTCATATCTATACGCCAATTAAATTACATAAAAATTAAATTAAATTAAATTAGCTTCACGCTGTATCCCGCACACAGCAGGATAGGCAGAGGGAACCTAGTGTTAAGACACTCCGTTACCCACTTTCTGCCGAATTCTGGAGGCATTGCGTGTTAAGAGGCAGAACTCAATGCCGCTTTTAGATTACATCACAACAATTTTTCACTTTTACGAATTTAAATTAACTTGTCTACGAAAAAATATTTTTATACGGCCATTCACAATTACAAAAGGCAATTACAACAATGCAAGCTCACCGATGTACCTTTCTCTTTCGCTCATATGACTCCATTCGTTGGATAGAGTGGGATTTCCTAACAATTTAACAATTAACTTGCTTCTAATGATTGGATATAAGGCTAAAACTTGAAATTTTAATGTTAATAAGATTGCGATGCACAATGTTCTAATTATTTTGCTAGTTAACCGTGGTCGGGGGCGGTGAGTGGTCGTGTAGTGGTGTTTTTTTTTATAAATATGGATTTACGCAATCACAAGTTGTTCAGGCTGAGGAATAAGACGAACCTGTCAAGGTCCTCGTCGATATCTACACCGAGGTATGTCCAGTTTGAGAGAAAGTTAGGTTTTTTGCGACTGCGTTCACGCTTCATGAACTTTTTGATAGCCTTTTAGTGTGTGGCTCAGATTTCTATTGTTATCAATTTAATAATATACATTCTCAAAGAAAATTGTGCTTTCCAAACAACCGAGTTTTAAATTATTATCATCTGTGAAAGTGATGATGTCATAATGAAAAATCTTATTTGAAAACAAAAACAAACAAATATTTACTTCGTTCTTGAACCTGTAGAGAAATAAAAGAAACTTTTGCCCTAGATTTTACATATCCACGCCACAAGAGTGATACTATTTTGACCCATACATATTAAACAACCTAAAAATATGTGACGTTAAAAATAACTCCATATTGTATTTTGCATCGTACGCTTAAACCATCCATCTAAGTGATATGTCTTGCCAGCCGTCTGGCTCTACCATAAATAAATACACTATTCACTATAGACTTACAATAGAGTCTGCTCTACATCTCGATGTCGATGTCCATCGGCCATCAACTTAACAATTGGGACGTCTTTAAAAGATTTATACTTTTAAAACTATTTTTAACACTTATAAATATAAATGAAGTTATTTTGCATTCTTACCCTTATATAGTTTGTGGAAATAAAACAAATATCGGCTACTGGCTGGTATTGTTAAGATCAAAAGAACGTTAATAGTTAATTTAATTCAGATTATTATTTAAAGATGTTATTAATAAAAAAAAGCTTCCATAAGCTTGAACTTGAACGCTAAG
This sequence comes from Heliconius hermathena, assembly GCA_013403705.1. NCBI lineage: Eukaryota > Metazoa > Arthropoda > Insecta > Lepidoptera > Nymphalidae > Heliconius > Heliconius hermathena. Next base: position 459,194 of record JAAIXJ010000027.1, read on the forward strand.
AATACGATACTTCATTTTAGTATATTAACCTCATATAAAACGCATCTTTACAGTGCTTTACTATGACAAAAAAAATTATAATAAATACTCTACACGGGAAAAAGAGTGAAGCTACAAAAAAATCTAGTCACTATGTGTTTCACTTTTCGATGATATAAATGAGATACTCTGCTTTAAACATCTGATTCTAATTGAAAAACTTATACTTTATATACATAAACTTTTTTCCTATTTATGCCTACTTACCTACTGCATTGAACACATAATAACAGCACCTGCCTATCGAAAAATGTCTGATAACAGTAGATCGTCTTATGTCATCTTAACATGTTAGGAATACATAATAAAATCATTTAAAATAATCACCCGCAACTTCGTTTACGTGGACTTTATAATTTAACATATTATGACACAGCTTCTTCCTTCAGTTTACGAAAAAATCTTATTCTAAAAATAATAATTCAAATTATTAATTTCAAATTACTACAAATAAACATAGACACTAAACAGGCGTTAAACATACAAGCTGTTAGAAAAACTTCTAATTTTCAAGACAACGTGCCATCGTTCTGCGCTTACGCAAGTTAAACATTAGCAGAATTAATAGACTTACGTTTAAAGTATACATAGTTTTGGTGAAAGTTGTGACCAGTATTATAGTAGATAAATTCGAATTCTGTTTCCGCAAATTATATAATATTATTGTTTCTTTTTTGATATACAGATTAAGTATTTATATGTATAAAATCCTAAAAGAAGCACAATTTTGGCGACATAGTTGATTTTTTATCAGCTTCACGCTGTATCCCGCACACAGCAGGGTAGGCAGAGGGAGCCTAGTGTTAAGACACTCCGTTCCCCACTTTCTGCCGAATTCTGGAGGCATTGCCTGTTGAGTGGCAGGACTCAACGCCGCGCTTTGCCTTGACACCAGAGCGAGGAAATGGAAATATACATTTAAGTAAATATTTCATCTTCTTGAGTGGTGATCGAACCCACAACCAGTCGGTCTTACAGTCACACTTTGTGCCACTGCGCCACGACTGGCCTCAATGATGTTTTTTTTATAATATTTATATTTCAAACAGATGTTTCCTTAACTTAAAAGTTAAATGTCATGTAAATATATATTATACAAATATATATTGCAATAACATTTTAGTTTTAATCTGTAGAACTAACAGAAAAAGATACCATTGTGGCATAGTCGAACGGCATATCTTTAAAACTGGCCGGAAAGTAGAGCACGGAATATTGTAGCTCTGCTTACTCTCGTATATGAGAAAATTAGAAAGAAACATTGCGTGTTGAGTGGCTGTACTCAACGTCGTGCTTTGCCTCGGTACCAGAGTGAGATAATGAAAATAAAATATTAAATATTCCATTTCACCCGATTGGAAATCGAACCCACAACCGTCGTGCTTACAATCAAACGCTTGTTCCACGACGATCTCAATACGATATCAAAATAAGTATTATATTTGTATATAACGTCATATAAAGTGTTTATAACATTCATTAGTAATCTGTGCCTGTACTTGACATTATAACCGGACTATGAGCTTCGCCAACATAAGCCACAAGGACGCGATTTTATGTACAGTTAGTATATAAGATTTAAAGATAAATACCTAAAACGTATTTTTTTGTTTCGTATTTATTTATATTGAGTTAAAGAAAAAAGTTAAGTTCTAGAAGGATTAAGGTAGTCATGAAATTAATTACTTTCTTTGCTCTGGTATACAAAAGTGCGGTGTTGAGTTCCGCCACATAACACACGTTTAGAATTCTTAACACTACTATGATATGTATAGGATAAAGCGAGAACCTATAAAAAAATATTTAAATAGTTTTAATTTCCACTTAAAGCGCCATCCATTCTTGCTGTTGGCTTGTAAAAGAATCTTATAAACTCTTATATAATATTTCGTTTTCTATAATTTGATTTTGTTAATAAAATCTATTAAGATATTATTAAGACTAGTTATAAAAACAAAATATATTATAAATATAATATAAAAAAATATATAAATTTAAACCACTACAATTTTTTTATTCTAATTTAAATGTTATTAAGCAATATTAATGTTTCTTAACTGTCGTAAGTTAAATAGTACTTTGTATAGAATTAGAACAAAAAATCTTGTTAGGCGAATAATAATAGCTTATCAAATTGCAAAGCTCATATTAGGTTATTTATATATTTTACAGTTGTAAAATGTCAAAAGCTCAAATACAAATATGTTTAAGAAAAAATGACCTTTCTTTGTTTTTTCTATGTAATAAATAATAACTTATAGTTCTCGAAATGAATATTAAATGATTATCCTGTTAAATTTATTTTTCTTTAGTTTTTATACATAAGTATAAAAAGTATATAATTATTGACGGTACTTAACGCTTTTTTTATGAAAAAATCCCCCTAACTGTATTTCCGAATTGAAGCGATAACCAGCATATAACTTCATTTAACTTACTCATATAATTCTACATATGATCTACATCTATACTCATATTATAAAGCTAAACAGTTTGTTAACGGTCTATTAGTAGAAGCTACTGATTGGAATTTAAAAAATCTTTTTTTTAGCTTCACGCCTAGCAGGTTAGGCAGAGCAAACTTGGGAACCCAGAATTAAGACAGCCCTTTAGGACACTTCCGCCCCTCACTTTCCGCGAAATTTTGAATGCATTACGTGTTATGTGGCGGAATTTAACACCGCGCTTGTCTCGTTATCAAAGGGAGACATAAAATAATCTTTTTGATGTAACCGATATTACTTATTCTCAGAGTTGCTTCTAGTATTTACTTAGAATGTGTCATATATTATACTTACGTAGGTCTTTAGTTGTTTTTATCGTACCATTGGGGTGAAGGCGCAACTAAAACCTAGTTTTATATAAATACATGGCTTCAAAATACACCATAAGCCAAATTCCGTTGAATTACTAAAATGACCTACTAAAATGTTATGGGAAAATCTGACTCGATTGGGAGGTGTAGAGAATTTAAAATCAGAAGAAAAATTTGCAAACCGTCTGTGTAACTAGATGCTAACGGCAGATTACTATAGCGGTTAGTGACATCACATTATATCATTATGTGAATAGGCATGTTAATTTGTACCTGCGCCACATCCTTATAAGAAAGAACGTTTAGTATAATAATGATTACAGGTATTCTAGCTTTTAGCTTCACGCTGTATCCTGTAGAGCAGAGGGAACCTGGGAACCTAGTGAAAAGGAACTCCGTTCCCATTAAAACCACCTCCGTTCCCCACTTTTCACGATATCTGGAGGCATTAAATATGTCATTACCCCGTTTGAGATCGAACTCACAACAATTGCTTTTATAGTCGCACGGTTTGTGTCCCTGTGCCACGACGACCTCTGCATTTTTTACTTATGCTAGATTATCACAAACTTGTTTTCTTTTTTCATTGTGATTAGCGATCAATGTTTCAAACGTACGTACAATTAACTTTTAAACCTTACGTCCATCTTGAACTCTGGTCAACTGATAACCCGGCTAGATTTCCTTGTACCCGCTATCACAATTCACCTTGCAAACTAGATAAAATACACATAAAAGAAATGCTTAGCGGAATACAAAATACAACTTTTTTATATGTTTTAAGAAGTTTCAGTTTTTGTCAGATTTAACTGTAGATGTAACTGTATTGGGTGACAATATAATCTAATGTTATGATTTTATTTTATAGAGGTTCTAGTCCCGTTTGTGCTAGATCGTGGGTTCGATTATAGTACGGGCAAAAAAATTGGATCATTATTCATCATTGATGATGTCGTTTTTGGTATTGATAGGAATATTTAAATAAAAATTGTATATTGTAGCTCAATTCATACGTATTTGATTGTATACGAGGGCTGTAGATTTGATACCACTTACTAGAATACTTACATTCTCAAAAGACCATCGTGGCGCAACGTCTGACTATAAACGAAACGATTGTGGATTCGATTCCCTTTCGAAAAGTAAATTATTTTCTTTCATTCGCTCTGTTAAGAAGATAAAGCGCGAGGTAAAGTTCCACCACTCTACATAATATGCAATGTGTCGAAATTGAAATCTTAGAGTATCTTAATAAAATCAAATCAACTTCACGCTGTATCCCGCACACAGCAGGGTAGGCAGAGGGAACCTAGTGTGAAGACACTCCGTTTCCCACTTTCTGCCGAATTCTGGAGGCATTGCGTGTTGAGTGGCAGAACTCAACGCCGAGTATCTTAATACACTCGGGATATAGTGAAAAAAGAAAAAAATATATTTGTTTGTTCCGAAAGTTGTCAATTCTACGATCTTCGAAGGAATATTAACATAGGAAATATATAAGAAAAAAATGCGTGTGATCTATATACGAGCGTGCCTGAATAGATTTTCTTTTTCTACTCTGTCTAAAGATGTGATCGTGATAAGAAGGTTTCGGTCAGATGCTTTTGATGTCTAACGTTTCGCACGTGCTAACCTTATCGGCTTGTGTGGACTTTTGTTAGACTTGCCGACGACGTTACAGATGATATTTTTATCTAATTTAGGATTAACTTATTCTTGTAAAAGAACTTAGTACTAACTTGGCTTTAAACATTATTAACAAGCGGAATCTAAATATATACTTTGTAAAAAAAGATTAAAAAATACTAAAATACTAAAACTACTAATATATATTTTTTGTTTATTTTTATCATGTGCATATCTTCCATATAACACGCGATTATCATTTACTATTAAATTATATTATTTGATATCAATCAAAACCTCTTCTTCGGACTAGTAAAACAAAAAATTAACATATTTTTTTTATTTTGGACTTTGGACAAAGTCGAAATTAGAAGTTATCACATATTGAGTTGCAACACTGAACGCCACAAATAGTCCAACTAGAATGAGGAAATTGAATAATTTAACTATAAACATTTCCTTAAGTAATTTATAGGTAATATAACATCAATATATGGATAATATATTTATTTCAAATCAAGATAGAATCAAAATGTTAAATATCTATTCTAAGCTAACTGTCATTTCAACAATATGAAGGTCAGACGAAAATAAATTAGCATCCTTTAGGAACGAAATACTAATAAAAAACCCGCTTAATAATACCCCAATCTGGATATACATAACTTATACATATGTACGTTTATATAATTTACAAGTATATTTAAATTATAATGAAAAATGAATGGCGAGAGGTATCGAGGTCTCCTCCCACACTCGGTCGACCTTTGATTTACGTAACAGTGCGCTTCTCGCTCAGTAACCTGTGCAAGTATTACGTTATACGATGCACCTTTATTAAAAATCTTATTTTAATGTCTGAATGTCTTGATACTAGGTACCCTTTGCCTACCCTGTTATATGCAGGTTACAAAGTGAAGCCAATTAAAAAAAATACAGAATTTACAGCTTTTTCTTTAAGCATTCCTTTTTGAAGTTAAAATGGGTTCCCTACAAATATTTTTGTTGGACTAAATTTTAATATATTGTGAACAAATGTATATATTTCTATATCTGCCTCTAGCTGATAAATATTATTGTCATTTTCATTTGTATAGATACTTACAGATTTTTTTGTCTATTGCTTCGTTCTTTTTTTATTTATATTTTTTCTACATTCAATGAAATAGGAATCAAGAACCTAATGATAAGTCAGTCGGTTCTTCGTCCGTCACTTCAGAGAGGTTGACTTTGACTATCTATTTATAAGGATTATATTGCAAATAGCAAATAAATTTAATGCAAATTGTATACAAGAATTGATTGTGGGTGTCATTTATAAAGCTTAGGTAGTTTAATCAAATATAGCATTTTAAGTACTACCGGACTTTTTATAGGACATTTTTAACATTAATTCTACATCGCTCTGAAATATAAAATAATTATTAAAATTCAAGAAATATTGAAACTACATATAGATATAATATATAGAAAAAAAGATCACTCAAAGTCATTGTTCAAACATAAAACTGGATATAAAACATTGTTAATTACCAAAAAATATTATTTACTTTTGCTAGAAATCGAACGTACACCTCATAGCTAAGCAACTAAATCCATTCGCCAATTACTAAATTAAGAAATAGTTTAAACATTAAACATGTAAAATGACCGTGAACCTAACTAACGGACTATTATTACTTAACCACTAAAGCCAACAATTCTTTTCGTTCTTAGAACATTGCGAAAATATTTTTCTTGCATTCTTTAAAAATAGGACGAAACCAATCTTTCGAAAATATAACTATTCATGTATCTAACAGAGACTATTCCTTATTTCATATTGTATAAGTTGTAAAATCGTAAAAAAAAGCAACGTATCCTCATATAATAGTTCGTAATTAGGATCTCGAGCACGTTGTCATTTGACTTGGAAAGTAGTTGAGAAGAATGTGTTAGACTATTTTTACTCGATTTTCAACAGTGTCGTAATGTTTTACGCACAAACTTCTAACACACTTAATGATATTTATTTATTTTAATTTACCGTAAATTATGCTGTATTCATTAATATATTGGCGTTACAATTATACCAACTGACGTCGCAGTTAAGTGGTGTATTATTGAACGTAGTGGTTGTGAGTTCATATCTTGTATGACGCTATTGAAATTATTGTATAATTTGAGATCTTCGCAGTGCAGCGGCACAGCATCTGACTGTAAATGTGAGTTCTATTATTACTTGAGTTAATGACTTATTACTCGTTCTGAAACAAGATAAATCAAAAATGATTCAACACACAATGTCTTGAAAATTGAATGTGGAACATAGTGTCTTATAACACAAGGTCAGCTCCGCCTATCCTGCTGTATAGCGGGGTACAGCGTGAATCCGCATAATTTGTTTCGTGTATCCTGTTACTCGCGCATAGCTGTAGACTGAAACTTACCTATCTATCTCTTTATAATTTGCAACAAAAACTTTAACTGTTATTTCATTTTCTTTCATAATACAAAAATTAACATTAACATTTACATTTAAAAGGAATCCATTACAATTAAATAAAAAGAAAAGAAATGACCATTATTATTACAAAACGAAACAAAATAAATACTCTAGGGTGCATTTCTATCTCGAATCCCGTTCAATAGTACAAATTCTACGTACAACGATAAAACGACAACATAGCACCACGTGGCACAGTAATTGCACGCCTCCACCGTATAAAAATAAAGTAAGAAGACCCGTTCCGCTAGTCCTGTAATGACTGGCCGTCTCAACTTAACGGGACGCACCGCGATAGCGAAAGCGTCTAACTATTACGTAAGTTTCGCTAGCTAGGTAGGTACTAGTTACTGTATGTTTATTTTTTTTATGTTTTAACAAGGAAGATTAATGATAAATTTTGCAGAAATATTTTTTTTTGTTTTTGTTTTTTTTTATTTTAACTGATGCATGTTTATGCAAAAAGATTTACGTGGATGAGTATGTTTATAAGAACAATTGACAATTAGAGTTAACAATTGATTTTAATCGATTTAAAAAGTTAAAAAAAAATCTACTTCAAGAAGATCGCCCTTCGAAGAGTGAATAATTTTCATTTGTTCGCTTTGGTAGAGAAGTTGCGGCGTTGAGTACCACCAATTTGCGCGTGAAGCGAAGAACAGAGTGTCTTGGCACTAGGCTTTATCTGCCCGTCCTGTAGAACAAAATGTGAACTCAAAGAACACAATTTAGGAAATGGAATTAGAATTCACAATCAACGTATTTTGTCGGGCACATCCCTATATTGGTATTATAAAACCTCGTTTTATAAATAAATATGTTATTCCAACGCAAAGGGCAAGTCCCGCTAGCCCCCAGGCTAGCCTTTATATAGGCCATCCACTCGTAAACAGGTCTTACTGACGTAACACAATACACTCCGTCACCGTTATAAACACTATTATAAACTAGCGTTTCGTTGTTTAATATGAAAATAATGATAGAGCCCGAGATTCGTAATTGTAACTTAATTTTAATAGAGATTTGTATTATAATAATAAAATTGCTTTTGTAAATATCAGAGTTGAATATGTTAAGTTGATGGCTACGATTTCGACATTCAATTGACATTATTGTTTTGGAAGTTTTAAGTTATTTGCCTTTATTTTAGTCAAAATAGTGATTTTACATTTGTGACTTGTTCATTAACTATATGACTACCATGGCATATTTGACATTGCTAACGTGAACGCGATAGTTATGACTTTGGTTCCCACTAGGGTGAATGAATCATTTTCATTTACCCGTTCTGGGAAACAAAGCGCGGTATTTAATTCTTTGAATTGACACAAAGTCTTGAATTTAGCCGCAATGTGGAATGTCTTGACACTAGGTTTCCTCTGACTGTTCTTCTACTTCTGATAACGTTTGAAGCTAAATTAAGCTTACAACAGTTTTAAGTTATGCAATATTTTTAATATTTTATCAAGACTATAAAAAAAGCAAATGAAGCAAAATCTAGAAATGTTCACGATATTCGTGGCGGACGAGAGACACAAAGCTATCTCGATCAGCGTATGCGGTAACAACTCGCAAACATTTCGTACCATAGTAAATCAACTGTGAAAGTTCTAAAGTCACTCTTGCTGCGTAACCAACAAAAAGATCAAACTACTTCTTAGTTATCCATTTAACAATATCCATGTATTTTTAATACTTTTTGCAAGATTTCTGATGGGCGCCGATACAAAAACTATGTTATAATTACAAAGAACTTAACAATCTTTTTGTTGTAAATAGTTATAAACAAGAATTACATCACTTAGGGACGTGGTTCAATACAAAAAATCGATTTGTTTTTGTGATTGTGAGTAACTATTTAATTGTATGTTGGTAAAAATAATTTGTTTGCTAAACGAAATACATGATGGCTTAACACGTTTATTATCGATTAAACATAAGCACATTGTGCGTAAATATCATAGACATCGATTCTACTGTGTGAACGAAGCATTTATCGATACTTTCTCCGACAACACTAACCATTGTTACATAGAAGATAAACAAAGCGATGAATGGGAGGAACTGTATAGATAATGCCAATGCCGATCCCAATGCCACATATTGTTCGAGTCGGAAGGAAGCGAGATATAGCCTTACAAGATGTGCTGATGAGAGCTAGTGTTAGATAATTTTGTGTTTAATTGGCCAAATTTTGGTTGTTTATCATTTTATGGTTATAGATGTTTGGTCGTGGAAAATGTTTGAAGTAAAATTTAAACCATGGTGGCACATGGTGGTGAAATATAAAGAATACACATATTTCATGAAGCAGTATAGGTAATGGGAACCTGGGAACCTAGCCTAGACAAGAAACTCTATTTTTCACTGAAATTCTTGAGGCATTGCGTGTTGAGTAACGGAATTACGTAGTACTTTGCCCCGTTACCAGAGCGACGGAATGAAAATATTTCATTCCTCCTTGTTGGAATCGAACCTACAATCTTCGCGTTTACAGTCGCACGTTTGTGCCACTACTCCATGAAGGACATTTTTTTTATATTGTTATATTGCTTTACATTATTTAAAATATTTATTGCTTAAAACACATTATCACATTATATTTATCAGTCCAATTAGTATTAAATTCAAATAATATATTATGACAATTACTTCCGCTATATCCAATCATTAATAACGCGAGTTTCATTAAAATTGATCCAGCCTATACTGCGGGATATTGACAAATGATAGAACATTAATATCACGCCTGAATAGACTTCTGATGAAGAGATCAGCTATGAACGATATCGGGACATACAATATAACAGATTTGCTTTCACGAAACCTTTGTTCTGGCTTATAATAGGTATTACGTATGAACTTAATCCTAGTAGAAAGTTTGAAAATTTCGTTGACGGGATCGTAATTGCCAGTTCTGCCATTAAAATGCCTTTTTTTACTTTTTATTAACTTTAATGGATGTTGTTGCTGCAATTAAAGAGTGTAAACGTGTGTAAGGTATTTTATTTTGACACCTTCAATACTTCTTTATGTATTACGTAGGGACTATTTGGTTGTGATGTAATACTGCTTGTTTCTAATTTCACGTTTTTATTGTATGTATAAAAAAAACAATAATTTTACAGTGCTCTTTATAAGAATTTATCTGAATATCGTAAAAGCTTTAAATTATGATTTTAAACATAACTTACTCTTAAGAAATAAAATGACTGCTTTATTCTTAAGGGAGGAGTCACACTATAGTTCCAGTCACGGTCGCTCTCGGTCCGATCTCAGTTAGTTAAAAATAATATTTATATGAGAAACAATGAAAGCATTGATAATCACGCTAATAAGAAAATAAGAACATGAGATCGGACCAACAACGAACCGTGACCAACACTATAGTGTGAATCCTCCTTAATCATTTCTGTAGAATATCATTATTACTTCTGAAAATTAATGATTAGCTTAATTCTAATTAGAAATTAAAACTAATAAAGTATTATGTTTACAGCCTAGGTCCATTCGAAGCGGCGACGGGAGGAGAGATGGTTTCTCGGCGGCGCATACTGTCGCGATCACGCGATGATCTCACACAAGCCTTCGCCCCCCAGATGGAGGAGGAGGAGGATGTGTGGTATCAAAAAGATAAACTTTATAAGGTAAGATTTGTGTGATGTTTTATAATGCTAATAATTTTAGGTGTTTAAAGTAATTAAAAAAAATAGGTTAGACTACACGGGACCATAGTGTCCTTGTCAAATATAAAAAGCATATTTTGTAATATTTTTTTTTGGGAATGATGAAAAATATGGGAAAATGCTTCATTAAATTTCTTACAAGATAATAGCAAATATATGTCGATGTCAATATATATTTTTAGTAGATATATTTATTTTTAAATTATTTGTATATGTTGTATACCTCTAAAAAACACAACAATAAAATTAATCATTATTTTTATTTACAAAAAAAAATTAAAAAATACACCTACGTAGATAATAAGAAATTCTATTATTTAATGACAAAACAATGAATTTATAATAGCTATTCGATAACACCTAATCGGTTTCTTACTTTCTATACATCAATCACGAGGTCGACGAGCCAACGTAACGTTACGGCTGAGTTCACACCGATATCGTAATAATAGGCAGTATATACAAATGACAGGGGAGGGAAAAACAATTTGGCGTTTAAAATCTGATTTTATAGGTGAAAATTGAATAGAAAACCTTTTTGTATGAGATTAGAAGTATAGATATTTGATGTTATTTCTTTTAAAATGATCGTAGGAATATCCAGTCACGTATTGTGTTCTGGAACACTACTCAATACGCTGAATCTTGATTTCCAGTGGAAAGCAGAGTGTCTTAACATTAAGTTATCTCTACCTATAATAGGGCGTGTATGAATGTATGTACAATACTAATAAATTTAATTCTTCTTTATGTTAATCATAAAACTAAGGTTATATACATATTTATTTATTTTTTGCGACAGTACCGGCAGTTTCAATAGACGGATAGCCTCTATAAAGAAGAAAGAAAGTAAACGAGATATTTAATTTTTAATCCACAAACCTCTAGTTGCCTCTGCAAGCTTTTGCCAAAACGATTACTTAATTTTGTATAAATAACTAATTAGGATGTAAATAACCATTTCGTGCTCAATCGTTAGCTTACTAAAGTTATGCGAGATTTCAAAACACCTTGCGTCATACATATGTATGTATGTATGTATGTACATTCGCCATTTACTCCGTTACTCGGTTAATTTAATAAACTTTTACGGTCCCATAGTTGTTCTCTACAAGTATCACTTCCTTTGTCTATGGCTGAGTTTTTGTAACAGTTTCCGAGACAGAATTATTAAGGACGTGAGAATGTACTGTAACTGTTCGTGTTCTCGTTACACTTTGATTCGACGTTCTCAATTGATTATATCATTTATAAGATAAAGTTGACACCATCATAGTGTAATAGAGAAGTGACTACTTGCAACGGTTGTGGGTTCAATGTTTACTCGTGGGGACGTGGATTTCTAAGTTAAATCATTTAAATATTGGGTATAGTATACTATCTGCTGTATGCGTGAACTTGAATGATGAAAAAAATATTTTAAAAATGTTGCTATTTATACGCTCCGTAATATCAATAAAACTATCATGTGATAAGCACGAAACTACCTTCTAATGAATATTTATGTAAAAATAAAAAACAATTTTCATGTCTTAGTAATAAAAACAAGTATGTGTGGAATATATTAATTAAAATATTTTATATTAACTGATTATATAATCTATAGGTAAATATGTATAGTTGTAAACAATTACTCGTTTTTTTTCTAAATATATTCATAATGGATTCACTTCACATCTTTTTATATTTACGACAGTGACTAATATTCTAATTAGTTGTTTTTTCTCTCTTTATTGCATAAGTAAAATCAAATGTAATAGTATAAAAACTTTAAATATGACATTGCCTATTCGATGATAGTATATTACATAGTATTTTATATACCAGAAATGAATACATATTTTTTAAACATAACTGTTTTAGTATCTTTAAGCACAATCACATTTAAGCATAATAATAAATATTTTTAAATATAATCCAATCCATAATTATCGAGTAAAATTAGACAGACATATCAACACTAGGATAGCTTCTGCATATCTAAACAAGAATAATGTAAGTAAAATTTAAAATCTATTAAAAGACAATGTAAAGGAAACTCAGGCGCAGCCTCTTCGTGACCATCTGTCACTCTTGGACATGCGGGTCAACTCTGACCCATTGATAGAGATCGTGACCGATCAACAACAATGCACAATGAGTGTTACAGCACTGCAAATCGTCCGGAAAGCTAGCTGAAGTTTGACCTTACTTGCCCTACAATGTCATGACATATTAGATCATTTCCCGAAGAAAGATACTTTTTTTATTAAATATTAATAAAAAATATGGAATTAAATTTGGTTACAAATCCAAAACTAGGAAATGAAAAATGAAGAAAAACTAAGTAGATGAAAATATATTGTATATGTATTATAAATAGATATCCAAATGGTTTATAAATATTTATATTCATCAAAAAAATAGTTGAGAGTTGAACCTATAATACAATCCCTGGTTAGCAGGTAGAGTGATAGAAGATTCTATTTCATCTCTAAATGTATTAGTTAAGATTAAACTAAGATGTCCTTTTTTGCTTATATAACAATTCATTAAAACTATTTAATTTTGGTCAGAATTTTCGAGGCACCATAATATCCTTTTAAATATTTTGATAATATAATCAATACGTAATCTTATCTATTCAGACATCGTATAAAATAAAACAAAAACATATTAATCTTAAATATCATTCATCATATAATATATTTTTTTACTTATTACAATGAAACACATACAATTTTTGACAAAATTTATCAAGTTAACGAGTTTGAAAAGTAACGCTGTCATTACATGACATGGATTTATTAAGAAGGGCAACGACTGACAAACTTTACCGTAAAAATTTAAGTATTGATTGACTTTCGTCAGTTCTTTAATATGGTTGGAATGTAAAAAGTTATATTTCACAAAATTAAAACGATCTTAATACGTTTCGGTATGAAAAGATTTTAAAAATCATCGTTGAAACGTCATTATTTTTTATAAAATCCCTTATACTATATTCAAAAAGTTTTTAAGCTTAAATCTTTTGTAATAAAGTATAAAGTTCTATAACTGTTTAAAATTAATACATCATCAACATAACGCAGTCAATCCAATTCAATCTTATCATCGTTACGCTTAAACTTGCGCAGTGAACCTTTAAAGTAACAGCATGTTCCCCTACATTCGACAAATGAAGTGATAGGTTTTTTTTCAAATTTAACAAAAAATTGATTCAATTTTATTTATGAATAATANGGCACTGCAGCTACTGTGGACATGTCGCAATCATGTACCAATACCTGTCTGGTCACTTGTAACGTGATAAATGTGATTGGCTGTATTGGTTTGTCTTAGGTCAAAGTATTGATAACTTACCTGAGTTGCGAAATATATTTGTAATAAAATCTAGACATGCCTATTTGTTTAGTGTTACAGTTCTTTTTTTGCTAGAAATTTCGTCTGGGTCGCGTGTTGCTAAAATTTTGTTGTCGTACGGCGGCTGTAACTTGAATTTGTGCTATGTAATTTTATTTAAATTTATATTTTTTGCCGAAACGTGGAAACTAATAGTTGGTCTAGTCCACAAGTTTCAAGTCACTCAACGTGCTATGGAGTGAGCTATGCTCGGAGTCTCTTTGAAAGATAAAATCAGAAATGAGGTTATCCGGAAAAGATCCGGAGTTATTGACATCGTTTGCAGAATAAGTACGTTGAAATAGAAATTGACTGGACACGTCTGTCGAAGGACCGATGGCCGTTGGAGCAGACGAGTCCTTGAGTGGAGACCGCGGATCGGCAAGCGTAGCATAGGCGCCCTCCAGCTCGATCGACCCACGACCTGAAGAAGGTTTTTTTTTTAATGGTTGATTCTCACCGAAAGTTTATTTATCTTTTCCAGTACACTCATCCTTCCGAAGTCCTCGCTATGGGATACGGGCGGCCTGAGTCAGATGAGTGTACTATTGGATTTATAATAATTTTATAACACAAGTTACATTTGAGACCAATAACCTGAAGAAGGTTGCTGGCTTCGACTAGATGCGGAAGACGATAGCTCTGTCGCACCCTAGTGGAGGCTTTTGTCCAGCAGCGGACCTGAATAGGCTAATTTGATTGATTGATGTATTTTTTAATAATAATTAATAAAGTGATTTTATCTGTAATTCTAAAATTGTTATACCTAGTCATATTCTGCTATGTACTACACTGCATATTTGTTGCGTAAAATTTATTTATATAAGTACGTCTAATAATTAAAATATTTATAATTTAAAAAAGATAATATCGAATGTAAAGTAAATCAAAAATAACCACTACTAAAAAATCGAATACTAAATATTGCTCTTACTTTCATTACGCTTCCAAATCCAAAACAGTTAAACCACTATCAACAAATATAAATAGTAAATAAAAACAATAAATAAAAAATTCTAAATCCGTTTTACATAACGTTTCTAACATTTCTCATCTCCACCGTTGTTTGGATAGTTTAATTGCAAAGAAATCACGAATAACATAATAAAATGATTTCAATAAAAAATCCTAAAATAATGGCATTAAAGTTCAAAATTGTATAAATATAAATTCTAATAGATGGTTCCAACGACCTCAGCTGCGTGATGCGTGCCGAAAGTGAAACTAAGTTTTACGTTCTTGTTAATTTTTTGCCATGACGTGATCGTGAATATAGTTGTAATTAATATATTACTTTTTTAGCTTCACTCTATATCCCGCACATAGCAGGGTAGGCAGAGGGAACCTGGGACCCTAGTGTTAAGGCACTCCATTTCCAATAAGTCATTTCTGTTCCCCACTTTCCTCCGGATTCTGGGATTCTGGGACTCAACAGCGCGCATCGCGCCTCGTTAGCAGAATGAAGAAATGAAAATATGAAATATTTCATTTCGTCCAGTGGGGGGAATCGATCCACAACCATCACGTTTTCACATACACTGTGCCCCAGGACCACGATGGCCTCTTATTCGTATGTTTAAAAACGCTTAATATATTAGACTATCACTTAATTTTAAACAAATGTATTGCACTTTTACTGTTTTTAATAAGTACAATTTAATATTTCCATTTTCTTCTTACTTTAAAGCTATTTTTTTCTACAAAAATATATAATTAAAATATAAATTATAATCTATTAAATATCAGGCAATAAAAATAGTTTAACTGAAATTTAATTTGACTGGTAAAATCAAAGTCGTTACATCTTTTGTCTCAATGACACTGAACTAAACAAGTAAACAGCCATACGTATTACGATACATACTCGTAAGAAGTGTAAATGAGCTCTTTAACCTAACTAAAGTAAATTTGATTGGCCCATCTAATAGACATATCTAGTGAACTTTAACCTTTGATATTCATCTTGACTTGACTTTTGATTTCTATTGCAGATATATTATACATAACTTGTATTAGATCTCAAGCATTTGTAAATCAATTTAGTTGTAATCACGATATTATGTTCTGTCATGGAATTTTATAAGGAAATTAGTTGGAATAGTTCAAATGGTATACAGATTTGTTGTTGTAAAACTTACGACATTTATGATTATTATGTAAGTATTTGAGTGTGTGAATTTAGTATTTGTAGATATAAAATAATGAATGGAAGATCTTATTTTATTAAGAAAATGTAATATTACAAGTTTTATAATATCAGCAATAAAGCAAGAAGAGAATAATATAAAATATTTTAAGTTAATATCATATTTATTTAGTCGCCTAAAGAAATAGTAATCGTTGCATTGTGAATGGCCAGGCTAGTGTCAAGAAAATAAGTGTCAAGAAACTCCATTTTCCACTTTTTGCACGCTTAATAGCGAACCTTACCGCCGCCATTTTTACTCTACCAGAGCGAGAAAATGAAAATATCTTATTTTCTCGCATTTTGAATTTGCGGTCATACGATGTCTGTCATACTTCGCCACAATGACTTTATAGATATAATAATATCATTAAATCTAATAAAGGAAGTAAGAAGACTTTTGTATATCCAAAAGCAATATTTGGCATTTCATTTAGTACATTGTCGTACTCACATACGCAAGTGTAACCGCAGGTTATTTATTAAATTATCTTGACATTTAAGTAATTGTAATAAGGTTTATTTTGTCGCAATACATTCTTTATATTATTGATATAGTATAGTGATATTTAGTATTCATATGAATGAGTTGATTTAATGTGCCTAAATATTTTGTATGTGATTCAAATCCTTTTATCAAAAAAAACATAGTATTTGAATTTCGTTCAATGAAATTAGACGAAGTTTTTTCATTATATATAATAATAAAAAGTACGATAGTAGTAGTAATAAAAAGTACGATACGAAAAGAAATTGACTAAAGACTCTTTTACTCTGGAGAAAATCTAAATATAAAAAGTAAAATAATTCAAACATAATAACATAAGATACTGTGTAAGATTATTTAGTCTTGCGCATAACTTGAACAGTTTGTGAAGATCGTCAATAAATTAAGTTTCATAATAAGTCGCATGTCTTCATACTTAGAGGTATTTAGTCGCATGCAGATAATGAAATGTTAGAAAAGGTCATATATGCTAATGATGCCTTAACAGTGTAATGATATGATGAAATATATCTAACCTTTAATAAAATGGCAAAAATGTTTTTTTTTTTGTTTTTGACATTTATATTGTAAAGATATATATGATTTAAAAAAATATCTGACATTAATAGAAAAGCATGACAGAGTGGCAAGAGCACTTGGTGAGACTTTGAGAGACGCGGGTTCTAATCGTGCTAAATTCAAGTTTTTAAACATTTTCTAAAAAGTGTTAAAATTTATCTAAAATATTAATAGATATTATTTAAAAAACATTGAAATTTATATATCAGCATTTTGTGCATGATTGGCTGAGGCTATGTAAATATTGGCTTTACTTAATTACAAGACAGCATTAAAATATTTAAAATTAGCTACTTACAAAAAAACGTTTAAAAATAAACCTTGAATAATTCTTAATAGTCCTAAAAAATAAGTGTCTCGCTTAAATCCGTTACTAGTAAAAAATGAAACGTAACGCTTAGGGCGAGTCGTGCAGACCGAGTGCTTAATATGAACCATCCTCTTTCTGATGACCTTAACAATGTGGGAACTAGGGGTATTCGCCGTGTCCTTGCACGAACGACTGCGGACCTTCCCCACATCCGGTAGAACGAACCATTTTTGACGTCTTAAAATATCATGTTTTTTTACACGAATTTCTGAGAAATTGTTACCTTGAGTAAAATAATTATTGTGGGGATATAATATTGTCATTTAAAAGTTTTAAGATTTTAATAGATTATAAGTGATTTCTTCGTCTGTTTAACAGAATTTGACTAATTTAGAATTTTTTAATTTAATATTAAGGACTTAGTAAGAACGTGTTTCTTATTTTCATGCTTCTTCTGTACGCCAAGAATTTGCGTATCTTCTGTTTCAAATTCGAAACAGAAGATACGCTGAAAAACAGAAAATACGTTTTTTACTTTTTTTTGTGTTTACAGAGTTGTGTAAAGTAAATTTGAGCAATGAACAGTATCAAATGAGTGAGGTAAGTGTTCGTATATCGACGTTTGAAGGGATGAGATGTTTTAATAAAAGAACACAAAACATTTTGAAATCTTAAGATTATATCTTCGGGTCGTCAACGTTTAGTAATTCTTTACAAACCAATCCGAATCAACCTTCGCCATGACTTGCTAAAGTATTACCGTATTTTGTAAATAAGCAGATATTTGAATTATTATAATAGAGTTATTATAATCATTTAAGTATCTACTTATTTACAAAACATTCATAATATCCAAGTTAAATATATTTAGAACTGATAAACAAATCGAATATACTTTGAATCTGTATTCAAATTTGGCATTGTGTATTGAATGTGTTTTATTTTACCAAAAATATTTCGTCCCGATTAGTTAAAAAAAAATTTTTTTTCGTTCTTTATTACTACGGTCTTAGAGACCATAGTCTTCGTCTTACTGTAAGTAATTCGAAAACAATTCATTGTTATTAGTAGTAAATCAATATATTTTTGACATTTATATACGTGTCCTTCTATACTTCTATAGTAATATCTAAACTATAGTTTTGTGCTCAATTCAGAAAACTAATAGCTAGCTACTTTGTTGAGCTGCAGATATTCATTATCGTTTTAAATTTGATTAAGTTTTTAAGCTTGAATTGAATATTTACTTAATTTTACTTAACTTTAGTCATATATCTTATTTTATACCCAGTTCTGTTACATTTGATGTATCTATAGTTATTTACAATCTATACATTAAACCCTTCCGTTACTGAGTGACTGACACACAACGCACTGATTTTGAAATTAACGGAATTTTCCATTTTAAGTCTCAGAGTCCACACAAACAAAGGTGCCGGCAATGACTAGTCTAAAAAAATAAATTATTGCGACTGAAAGTTGACTATCGTCTGTTATGAAAATCAAACTATGGAAATAATAAATCTGTACAATATAAATAACTCTATTATGTAAAATTATAAAAATATATAAATTAGATAAATAAAACTTTATAGTATTTTTTAGAATAATTTCTTTGTACGGGTATTTTTCAAGGTTAAACTACCTTGTTACAGATTTGCATACATTAAATTAGCCCTCATTTTCCCACCCATCAGTTTACACTTCGTAAAGTACTGACCTTCATATCAATTAACCAACTGTTGTGGCGGCAGTTATTTTACATTTATTGTATTTTTTAAGGTTTTAAAATTTATAAGACGCAGTCCAAGTCCTACCTATTATCTACTAGTCCTAACTATTATCTTACTTTTTGTGGACTTTAAGACGTAAAATGGGAAATTCCATTTTTTCTCTTAGGAATTCTGACAAATCCTCTGTTATTGCTCGCTATTCTCAGTTAGCGAATATGTTTATGAAAAGGAGATTTTACTATCGGATTATAAAAAGAATGACCTTAGAAGTCGTGAACAAATGAATCCGGTAAAGTGAAAAAAGACATTGACTTTTCACTAATTCGTTTTTTTGTAAAAACATGTCTAGATCGAGGAACAACGTGAATATGAAATATGTAACTAAAAAAAGAATTGTTAAATGAAATCTTAAAGAAATATATTTTTAGTTATATCTTTACTCTACAAAAAAGAGTAACGTTGTTAAATATTTATTAAGAAAATGTATAAAAATCTCTTTGGAAACCTTTTTTGTTTTCTTAATAAGTATGTTTCTATCTGAAGTGAGAAATAATATTTTAAAAATGTTAAAAAACCTTGTTAAATATTTTGTTCAAAAATCTGAAATTTGCAATTCAGTTATAATTTGGCTGGCACCCGCTCATTCCAGTTTCACTTTTTAGCGTCTGCAGTGAAAGTCGTTATCTTCGCTCCCAACTCTTCCTTTCGTTTCACCGATGTACCTATTATATTGCGAAATATTAGCAATTATTTTGTAATATAATATTCTGCTAAGTAGATCATAATATATGATAAACACTATTTAATAGAATATAAATAGAAAATTTATAAGTTTTCTCGAGTTGCATCCATGAATATCAAATAATCATGACTTTAACATATATAAACTCAATAATGATACTATTAATTTAGTACTAGTTTAAATATACATAAAAGGTACTTAAGTAAGTAAATAATATAAGCACACCTAGTATCTTCTAGATCTCGTTTGTCATAGGAAAGTATAAAAAACGGTTTTGTAATTCCAATCGTCTGTTTGAAGTAGGTTCAACAAAACCGGTACGAATTGATCTTTCCGGAATACCTATATTTAAATACAAAAATGCTTGATATTTAACTTGAACTAACCAGCTTATGTGTTCGTCATTAAATAAATACTAAAACTGGAAATATCTATTTCAAATAATTGTTTATTTATATGGAATATTTTCTCATCTCTGTCTGAACACGCGATAGTTAGAGAAATTTTTCTCAGCTTCACGCTGTATCCTGCACACAACAGGGTAGGCAGGGGGAACTTAGTGTTAAGATACTCCGTTCTTCTCTTGCCGCCGAATTCTGAAGGCATTGCGTGTTGAGTGGCGGAACTCGACGCCGTATTTTCGTTTCTAAATAAGAAGTTGTCGTTAGGCTTCGCAACTTAAAATGCAATATTTCTGAAAATAAATGCCCAATAAGAATGGAGTTACTCATCATTGCACTCTACTTGCCCATCCTGTATGATGGGAATATATATAAAAAAAATCTCACTTTGCCTATAAAATGTATGAGTATAGAAATAATAATTATACTTTATTCTACAAAAGTGTAAAAGAAAACTTTTTAAATATTTAAATACGAACCAATTAGTTACTTTGTTCTTATGTCCTTGCATCTAAAGCCTTAGCCACATGCGACGAGGCGAACTGGTGACCAGGAAGCGGACAACTTTCTATTTTGCGCACCTGTCTTGTCTTGCAGCGTTATTATTAGCACTACCACGATAAGTCATAATAAACTCTATTTTTATATTATTTAGGTTAATTTTCCAATGCTATTAGTTGCTCTAGCATTGCAAAAACGCGTGCTTTATTCGCTTACGACTTTTTGTGCTGTATACGTATATGCAGTTTATTGGTTGACAACCCAAAATGTTATGCTAGTTTTTATTGAATTCTCGTCGTTTCTTGCTTCAAGTTCCTTAATCCTGTAGCCTTCTTAAAGACTTTTTTTGTAAATGTCTTTGAAGTCATCTTAATCAAAAATACATTTTGATATTATAATAATTATTATTATTTGATATATTTGGGTGCAGAATTTCTGGAAAAGGATAATTATATTTAATTTATAGGGTATCCTACCTCAAAATAAAAAAAAAAACGAAATTGTTATAGGAGGTATAAAGTTCAACTTAATATGAAATATTGAGGTCAACAGTTCCTTGAATCATAGAAATAAGTCTGAAAACTGAATAGGTTAAGGTATATTGTAGAAAAAAATCATAGCACATTTAATGGAAACTGTATCAACTTTTATAAGTTGTACTTCCCGTTGACCTACAATCCTGATTGGTACGGAACCATCGGTTGGCGAGTACGATCCGCACTTAACCGATTATATTAACACGCTGCATTCTATACTTTCTTTGCACAATAGTTATATACTTCACTATACCTTTTTTTATTTTAGAAAATACTCGCAAAGAGCGAGCTTATTTACTCCGATTATTAAATTTTAACTCAACACTTACAAATAAAACAGAATATAAAGTTTCCTGAAAACGATTATTATATATTTAAATTTTCCTAATTTTCACAACTTCAGAATGACAGTGTTCACAGTTTTGTTAAAAGTTTTACGTAACACCCTGTGTGCTTTCACGAGCGCGTACGCAGTGCGTGCACGCTGATTTTCACACGATATGGCAGGTTATATGCTGGCATTAAGATAAACTGACACATTTTCGTCAACAAATGACTCTGTTACATCACTAGTTCAACATATTGAACAATCTCTTGTAATACGCTATAATAAAAGCTATTTAAAAAATAAACCGACTTCAAATATCCGTCAATTACTGGGTAAATATCGGCAATTGTACAGATCTCCTTCGAAAATATGCAGGTAACTATTGAAATTAATTTGGTAAAACTTCACCTATTTCTTTGTTTTTTTTTCGTATCATTTTTAGTTTTCGTGGAAATTGTAGACAGACATACCTAAAAACACAATATAATTTAAAAAAATAGCACACATTCATGGGAATCTGAAAAGATCATCATACTTAAATATTATCCAATCTCCAATTCCAACAATATCATGTCAAACTGATAACCTTCTTTTTTGGAGTCGGTTAATTATAAGTCTAACAATTTTGTAGTCTACAATTAGTATGAATACAGCTCACAAATTGTATTTTAATTATGTTACTTAATAACGCTAGTTTACAACTACTGTTGTGAAATTTTGAATATAGTTCTTTTATAATTGAGTATCGAATCGAAATCCAAGGTCGTGGGATCAATTTTTGATGAATTAATTTTTATTTAATGGCCAACAAGTGCTTAGTATTGAATGAAAGTTTGTATATTTAATAAAGAATATATTTATAATTTATATATATTTCTATAAGCTTATTTAATAAAATTTAACATTTCTTTATGCATCTTCTAGTAGTAACTTAGTAATGATAACACCAAGTTTCTTAGTATTTTTTTTAAATAACAATATAAGCTTTAAAAAAAATCAGTACAAAAAAGTAATAGACATTTCAACTTATATTTTTTGTTACTCCATAATTTTTAACTGTACAGCTCTTAACGGTTCACCAAAAGAATTTCAAGTCATCCATCAAAAGTCGAGCACGTGGGCTTTTGTTTCTATATCGCTGACTGTTACACCATGTCACTCATGTACTACACTCTCAATTAGGCACTTGCATTTGCATACAATAATAACTCTTATTTTTTTACTATAGAGGTCAAATTGGTATGTTGGATCGAACTAGTAAATGATGGTGTCAGTTCTGAATGGCTGAAAAAAAAACACCTGTTAACGTCAAATCTCTGTTAAAAATTACTTTTGAATACTCGTCAGTTTGAAATGGTATTACGAAATACTTGAATATGTAATGTTTAACGGACACTATTGTAGCACGGTTAATATATATAAATATTCAATTGATAAGACAGAGAGAAGAGATTATGAAATCAAATCCCATTTTAGGAATTGGATGTTTAAAAAATAGGATTTTTTTTACAAATCTTATTTTTTTTATATTTGTAAATTACATACAGTCGTCTATATTTTTTTAATGACATGCCTATATTTTACCTAGAAGTCAGTTTATGTTTCGATTAAGCTGATGTCTACGCTGTGTGCTATGCTGTCACCACGATAATGTCTTGTTTTCACTATATCTAAAGAACACATATATATCTTACATATGAATAGATACTTTCACCTCGATATTAGATAAAATCTTATAACATTTAAAAGTACTATTCAGACATAATAAAACATCTAGAATTATGAAATTCTTACATAGAATTTCGTTATATAATATATTTTCGCACTTACAATGATAGCTACACTCTCAATAATAATAGTTGAGAGGTTTTAAGTAGAGGGCATGGAATGTTAGCTCTCAATTTCATATAATCAAAAATACAATCGAATTGATAAACTCCTCCTTTAACGAAAGTCGTTTAATTAATCAACACAAAGCTATCCAATTACCTCACAAAAGCTTTTAAACATTTATTTATTATTTTTATTATTAATATTTTTTGTTATTAAAAAAGTCAATAAATAAATCATTATTAATTAATGGCAACTAAGTAAACAATAAATTTCTTTGTTTATCACTTTATGAAGTGTTATAATATCTATTGAGATATCTGAATACATTTGAATAGCAAACGGAGCAGCCTTGTGATCCCTTGTTGACCTTTAGGCGGTATGTAGATCGGTGAGCGGCTGATGAAGTCAAGGGTCGTCTGGTATTACTTTACATTGGAGTTAATTACATTTGATATGTTTTATATAGTATTAATGTATTTATGAAGTATTAATCGTTGGTAGATAAGATGCGGTGTTGAGTTCCGCCGTTCAACCCGCAATGTCTGAAAAATTAGGCGGAAAGCGAGGAATGGAATGTCTTGACACGGACTTTTCTGAGTAACCCATGACAAGCTGATGCTCTAGATTGATATTTTTGACGCTTGTGACTTAGTAGTGATTCTTGAAATGTTTGATTATAATTGATTGACCGTAGATAATTGTAATTATAAAAAATGTTGATCTAACGAAAATAATAGCATAAATAGCAATATTAATATAATGAAAACAAACTGAATATTCATTGATGTAAATAAATAATGAAGATATTTGCAATTTCAATTTTTTTTATATTTAATAATAAAAAAGCTAACGGTTATTTATTTATGTTTCTAATAAAAACATCAACTTTGTAAAGATTTTTGTTTTGTTGTGCATCGGTGGTTATCTAGATCTGAGTATCATATTTCCCATCTCCAAGTGGGCCACATTGGAGCGGTCCTTGTTAGATGTCTCAATTAACACCGACAACAACCTTGTAGCTTAGTAATAAAATAGATCTGGGTAAAAATAAAGTACTTGATGCAAATACTGTATGAAACTGAATATTTGTAAATATATCATCGAGGCGCAGCTCGGACTTTACTATACAGGATAGTTGTGGGTTCGATTACCATTCGGGAAAACATTTGTATTGAACAATATTTTTTGCTTTCCTAGCCTTCTTTGATCAAGGGCGCTATTGGGTTTCGCTTTTCTCTCTTTTGGACTTTAACATCGCGTTTCGTCTTGTTACTAGGGGAAGGAAAAGAAAATAATTAACTGCCTCGAGTGGAAATCGAAGCCACACCCTTCGAATTTATAAAATATACATAAACACCATACACAACAATATAAACGAATGTACTATAATACATTTCTATACGAAAAAACCATCCAAATGTAATATTTATTTAATTATATTCAATTTCTTACATACACTACAGAAACAAAGTGAGTTTAATAGACGCTTTCACTTAGAAATAATATAACGCCATATAAACGAGATAAAAAAAAGTAGTTCAATCACTAGTACCTGTTAACAAACAATAAACATGTTTTATTCAAGTAACTGTTTTCACTTGTGTTTGTACTATAATGAACTGTATTTATCATACATATTAATAGTAAATGTTGTTAAAGTTAGTATATTATTATATCTTATTATAATAATAAAAAAAATAGTAATGGCTTTGACTCTTCTTTTGGGGGAATATTTATTATTATAATATTTTGTGTGACATTTTGTAGCTTCACGCTTTGTCCCGCGTATGGCTCCCGCTAGGCAGAAATGTTAGTGCCTAGTGCTTTTACACTCCGCTTTCGTTGAGTGGTAGAACTCAAGAAAACGGTGAATATTTTAATCCACTACATGCACTAATCCACAAGAAAAATATATTTTTGATTTGCCTAGTCTTTCTCTATTCGTAATACCTTAAGAAAAGGCAAAAAATTAAAAATCCAATGTCAAGTCACCAGATTCACTTTATGTTATAAACAAAACTCTTTATAGCCATTAATGGCAACCGTATGTTTATTCAAATAAAAAACACATTTTTTGTGAAAGATAAGGATGCAACTTTAAGAAAACTTGTTATAAACATTTTACATAACAAATAAAAAATAAAATACTCACATTATTATATTATATTCAAAATATATTACCATCGACATCTTCAGATTTCTAAATTTTATTTTAATGTTGTCCAAATTTAGAAACGTGTTTTTGACATAGGCATATATATATATATATATATATATATATATATATATATATATATATATATATATATATATATATATATACATATATATATACACATAATATATTATATTTTATAATAAAGTAATAAATAGCTCGCGGCTTTGCCCGAGTGGTCTTCACGATTATGGCTAATTACCACACAATACAATTAAAAATATTAATCATACGATGGTGATGTATGCAGAGGGAACCTAGTGTACTCTGGTCCCCATTTTCCGCCGAATTCTGGAGGCATGACGTGTTGAGTGGCGGAACTTAACGCCACTTTGTCTTGAGACTAAAGAGATGAAAATGGATATATTAAATATTTCATTTCCTCGAGTTGGAATAAACCCACAACGCGTCGTGCTTTACACTTACAATTTGTGCCTCTGCGCCACGAATGGCCTCTTCACACTATGTCACATAACAAATCTTTGATATGACCAATTTCTCCATATTTTATTATTTTCTATATACCTATCATATAACCTAGTATTATTTTATAATCTTACGTCTCCTTTGAATCATTCTGTATTTTAGTGAAAACCACATTAAAATCCGATCCGTAGTTTGAAAGATTAAAATGTACATACATATAGCGTGGGAAATGATTTTATTTTGTATGTTTAAAGATGAATAAACGAAATCTTTTTATATTTTGACGCCTTTTAAAAAACAAGAAAATAAAAGGTACACACGTATATAAAAAAATACCTTAAAACTGGTTATCATATGAAACCCGTATTTGTAAACCTCATCTTGTATTATTCTATGCAAATTTTTCGGTAAATTAAGTTTAAAGACTATCCTTGAACTCTTACCTTTGAAACACAATCCAATCTTTTCCATCCTATGGCTGAGTGATTTTTCTTAGCTGTCAAAAGATATAAGCTTAAGTTACATATGACGCATACTAACAATGTTAACAAATCGAAATAGTTATCAATTGTATGAGTTTTTGGTACGAATTCTTAATGTATTTAAGTTAAAAAGACACTGGGTTTTACCTAACCCGATAAAGTTATAAATGAGACGAACAAAATGATTTGTCACTTTGACATTTATTAAAAACTGGCTTCACCCTTTTTTACGTATAACTCTGCCTACTCAGTCAGGAGGAAACCAGTGTTAAAACACTCCGTTCGCCACTTTCTGCCTAATTTTCGAGATTCAGAGTATTGAATGGCAGGCTTAGGGTAACTTTTTTTACTTCTATCTATATAAAGGGAACTTGGGAAACTAGTGTTAAGGCACTTTTTTCAAGGTTTACGTTTTAATTGTAGTACTTTCAAAGTTCTACATGCGTAAAGCTCTACATATATGTAGTAAGAAGGTAAAACACCTCGTCCCGGATCTTAGGTATATGTCGCAGAAAGCATTTTTTGCGACGACCTTACTTTAACCTAAAATGGATATAATAAATTATAATTTACACAGTACGTTTCTGACTAGTAGGTTATGTTTTTTTATAATAACAATTTAATCTTCATATCTTATATGACAAAGTAAAAACAAAAGCCAAAATATTTGGCCTTAGACAAAATATAGGTTTAAAATTTATAAGAAAAGACACTTTTGTTCAACTGATTTAAACAAAAGGATTTTTTTATAAATCGGTAAAAACATCTATGATTGTAGTATGAAACTCTATTTGAGGAAATAACTATAATACCTATTTCTCCAAAAAAATATTCAACAAAAGCTATACAAAGAATACAGGATTATTAAAATCGCCACTTTTTTGTACCTTTTAAAACTCATTCAATTCATTTTAAAACTCTTATTTACTTTAATTTTTCTTGAACAGTTAAATTTAACACTTTGCAATACAAAAAAGTAACTGTTACAATATTTTTTTTATGAGAATAGCTATCTATGGAATATCTATGGAATGTTTGACCTTCAAAAATAGACTTTATTCCTTTATTTTTAAGACTAGAATCAATTTATTTATTTTTTATAAGCGTTGTTAACATCATCAGGACCACTAATATAAGAACATTACGGAAACTTGACCACAAGGCCTTCATTTAACTGTTTGTATGTAGAGCAACATTTGTTAAAACTGTCTCTATAATTTGAACCTTATTACTAAGAAATAAGATAGTTTTTCAATTGAATATTCAAATGCATTTTAAGAATGCGGAAAGAATAACCTACAGGTGTAGGAGGAACATGCACATATCATTTCTATTCTTTCTTGGACACATGTCGTGGCAAGTTTTTTTTTACAACGTTGACTTATTTGAGTGAATTAATTATAATATATTAATTAAATGCTAACATATTATAACAAGCAGATTGCTTTAAAACATAAAGCAGTTTAACAAATTAAGTTGCCGCTACTCAACCTAATGCCTCAAGAATTCGGCGGTAAGTAAGGAACGGAAGTATCTTGGGGTAGTGTCTAAATATTAGGTTCTCAGATTTTCTCTGCTACCCTGCTTCCACTCATAGGATATAGTATTCTGAGTTTCTTGCGGCTGTTCTTCTCAGGTGTGAGGCATTAACTTAGTGAACTGGTGGTAAATTGTTTGACGTTAAAAAAACTAAACATGTAACTTCTTATTTTGCATAAAATTATTTGACTTTGATACAGCATGAAGCAAAAAAATAAAAAAAATAACTTCATCGACTCTCAATGGAACACCTTTTGATTATAAAAGAGACGGTTATGGGTTCGAACATATAGGATCTCTCTCCCTATACTGCTAAAATTGGAATACAGAGTGAAGCTGTATTATATATATATATATA
>JAAIXJ010000027.1:488704-619085 GCA_013403705.1 Heliconius hermathena
TTAAATTTATATTTCCATTTCTTCGCTCTGGTGTCGAGGTTAAGCGCGGCGTTGAGTTCTGCCACTCAACACGCAATGCCTCCAGCATTCGGCAGAAAGTGGGGAACGGAGTGTCTTAACACTAGGTTCCCTCTGCCTACCCTGCTGTGTGCGGGATACAGCGTGAAGCTGATTTGATTTGATTTTATCATTAAAAATCAAAATAAAAAAATGTTTAAGACTGTCAGTCATTAATATTTAAGATATTTAAGACTGTCAGTGTATCTGCACTATATTTATTATTTTTACGAATTGCAATGTAGCTGAAAAACGTCTTTAAAGTAAAGGGATCAATATTGTATATATAAAATTATATTTGTAAGAGACTTGTGGTTTGGTATGGATTGGCTTCGGCTACGCAAGTTCAGTGTTTCAAGAATGAGAAGTAAGTGGAGAACGGAGTGTTTCAACACTAAGATCTCTATAAATACATCACAATAGTGAAGTCACGATTGTCTTTGTACTTTAAACTTTCACGTTGTAAAGCTTCTAACTTGTAACTGTAGTGAGATTTTTACAAATGTCCTCTACCCAATGATTATTATTGTTAAGATGTGCCAATCATGTGCGAATACTCGCAATTACAAAATACATTTAATAACAGGACTAATTAAAGCAATTATATATAATATAATGCAATAATATTATTATTATTATTATTATATTTGATTACTCATACTTTTTGTAACGGATATTATAAGTATTATATAGGGTACAGCTATTGTATATGGAAGCCACGTAATAAATATTACGATTTAGAACATTCTGTATATTAAAACTTTGAGACGAATTCCAAAAAATAGCGGCGTTGTTAAGGCAAAACATTAAAATCATCTTACGATTTTTTTCCTTTTTCAAAATGACATTTCTCGTAGAGTAAAAATAACACTATATGTGAATGTATTTTTTAGTAACAAAATCACGCTATGTAATATATACATACATACATATATACATGAACTTACATAATGAATATTTGTTAACTAATAATAAAACTTAAAACCAAAAATAATAATCAAGGTAAAGAAAGATAAACAAGTAGAACAATTCAGTTTAAATTGAGTTAAATCTTAAGTATAGATTAATCTAATTATAATCACTTTACGATGGTGATTCATTAAAAGGAAGCTTATGTTGAAACACTACCTTCCCCACTTACACCCTGATTTTCCAGAGATTGGCTTTTTGGCACAACGCCGCGCGCTGTCTACTAGAGTGGAGAAATAACAATCTGTTTTTCCCCCAAGTGGGGATAGAACCTACAATCATTGCATTTACAGTCAGGTTCCGTTCCACTACGTTACGACGCGATGGCCTTATTCTAATATTTTGTTATCTTAAATTGCGACAAATAATAGTATGCTATTAAAATATTAATATATAAAAATTTAATACAAGCTCACAGCAACAAAAATTTCTAAGCTATATACTAATAATATTTATAAAACCTATTATAATTATCTAATAGTTATAAATCACACCAGTCCCTTCTATAATTGATGTTTTATTACATATTAATGAGAAGGCCTACTGACTTGTGGTAGGCCTTGATTAAACCAACGTCGTTTTCATTTATTCACATCGCTGTATATAAACATTTTTTATATATAAGACGGATATTTAAAGAGTATAAAGGAATGTGTTTAATAATATTTTGATTTATTATTATATTATTTTATTAAAAATCATTTCTGAAATAAAGGTTTATTCATCAATAAAATTTGAATCACAAATAAAGAATGAATGTCGTCGTTAGGCAACTGAATAACAATGAAGGTATTTTTTTCAACCGATTTACTTTGAGAAAAATTATAGGAAACTCAATGTTATTTTGTAAGATCTTTTAAGAGACTTATTATCGTATAGATTTGACTTTATTTTGTTTCAGACTCAGATCATTTTAATGTTTATATAAAAAACGTTAAACATGTCACATAACCACATAGCGAGACTTAACTGTGAAAATAGGAGTTAAAATTCAAACCATATATTCAGATCTACGGTCCCATGATTTCCTGAAAAAGTCCTGAAGCCTGACTTTAGAAAAAGCTCAAGACCTCCAATGTTTTTCGGGACCCTCGGTGGGCAAACCCGACACGCGCTTATCCGGTTTTTTACTATTCTGCCACAAATTCCTAACAATGTAACTTATGTTACCAGACAATCATCAGTTAAATATATTAAATATAGTTTTATAAAATGAGTTCTTTTAGTCTGTAGATAAAAACGAAAACAACTAGGTTACTTATAAGTAAAGTGACAGTACAAAAGGCGCTGTACAGGGACCACGTGTGTGACATAAAAAGCCATATATAAATCAGTGCAATGATCGAGCATGACTGATTCGATACGAATAAATGCAAAACTTGATACTAACGAGCCGTATTCACAAATAGTTAGCTATTATAGTTCACTAGATTGTATATTATTGTATAAATATATATTATATATACTAGTCGTCGCCCGCATCGTTTTTTGTGTAGGCTTTAAAACGTAAATGGAAAAACCCGAATTTTCCCTGAGTAGGTTAGAGGCATGCCAAATTTCAATCTTCTAAGTTGTATGTAAGTTCTAAGTGTATTTTGTGCCTGTCCTAATGTGTGCGGGATACAGCGTGAAGCTGATTTAATTTAATATATTTTTTTAGTGTTGTCTGATGTACATACATAGATATCATTTCAAATAAAATTAACTTTCTTTCATTTAAATTTCGTTCCTTTATTTTTTGGATTACATTGAAATGTTGTTTAAATTAAATAATCGAAAATGAACATGCATCAGATATTTAAAATTACTTTATACCATTATTAGTTCTACTACATAAACAAATTTTGCATATATAGATCTCATATATTACTAAAAAAACACTATTATCGTAGTATATTTGAAAGATTAGCGAAATCTATCCATGAATAGAATGAATAGTACGGTAATGTACATAATGTCAATGCAAAACGATATTAATGAAGTTGATTCAGAATGTGACGGAGAGAAAGTGCTTGCTATTTATTAGACGAGATATATATTATTCCCATTTGTAACTGAACTTGCAGTAAAAGATATATCTAGTAATATAGACATGTATGGTAGTAACTCTTGTATAATAATGATGTAAAACAGAGGAAAAAGTGTATGGAAATAGATAAAGAATATACTCTATTTTTAATTTCGTTATTTTTTTATTCATGAACCTTGGCTTAGATATTTAGACGCGAATTTTTTTCTGTTTGCCTACAAATTTCTCGGAAAGTAAGAATGATATGGAAATGATACCTTTTAAATAAAATAAAATATTATATGTTCCAATTTAGGTAACAGTCCAAGTTTAATTAAGAACGGTTCACTACTTTTTTCTTAATTTCTTAGTATATTTGAGTAAAATAAACTTTACACATAAATATAATAAATAAATGTTTCAACAATTAATCGTATTAGAAACAGGTTTGCATCTAAAATGAAACCCAAAGTATGACTTAAGTTTTAATAAAAAAAAAAACGAAATTGAAAAACGAAACCGTATGATGAATCACAAAACGCTATTACAAAATAATAACAGTAATCAAAATTTACTTTTAGCGAACAACTGTTAGAAATTGAAGTGAAACGTCGCCACGAGGCGGAAACGAGGAAAAATATGTGCTACAGCAATTATCTAACAACTTTAATAAAACGATAAATGTACTTTCCTTTTCATTTTGTACATTTAAGGCATGCTGTGTTTTACTTGGGAACAACTTTATATGAACAAATTATAGTTTATAGAAATGTTCAAAATTTGCGATTGGATGTTTATGGTATAATTAACAGTTTTGCTCTTATATAATAATATTTTAAAAGCTTAAATTTTTACTTAATACTTTGTCAGGGTCTATTTATAAATGTTCCAAGGAATCAAATATGTTTGTTTGCAAATTTATCTTATTTGGCTCTAAGCTGGACAGAATTGACTGAAGACTTGTACTGTGTTGATAGTTTGAAATAAAAATATACTAATATATAATTTTAAAATATGAAAAAAAACAAAATAAACTTAACTTCGCTACACATTTATGATGAAAGGTTACTTTGCTAGCTAAGTCACTCACTTGCTAAGTCAAAGTACATCGAAGTCTATTTAACTTCATGTAGGACATTAGTGTTATATTCATATACGAGTAGGTAAAGAAAAATGCCGCTATGATGTTTACCTGTAAAGGCAATCATTGTAGGCTTGATTATCACGAGGAATTAACTATTTACACTATCTCGTCCCCGTAACAAGACAAAGCGCAGTGTTGAGTTCCGCCACTCAATAAAATCACGAAAATTAGACTATTAGGAGCGGAGTGTCTCAACGCTAGGTTCCCTTTACTTACCTTACCAAAGTAAAAAATATATGGCTATTTACATGCGTGGAACCTTCATTGTTGTAAATAAGTTCCAAGTCTCAAATAAGCATGATTATTTTGAGCCTTCAAGTTTGCTCTTTATAATCTCTTAGAAGTGACTTACCAGAGCATAACGTTACGCTAGTATGTCGTCTGATTGCGAACCGTTGCTACATTGGTGTATGTCTAAATTGTGGTAATTTTCCATAAAAACGCATACCAAGGTTACATTTACAAATTTGTTGGTACAAATTTAGATTTAATTTTTATTAAATGATTAAAATAATCTGTAAAGATTTTTTAAATGTTGCGCATGCGTTTCTACACAGTATTAGAAAAAATATAACTTTTTGTCTACTTAATGGATATCGATGAAATTTTTATGTTTTCTTATTCTTTTAAACCGTTAGGTAGGCTTTGTCAGACCATCATTAAAGATATTAAGTAAATTAATATCTTTAATGATGGTCTGAGATCGATCTAGCTTATAATGCTTATTTTTTGGTTTATTATATCAATTGACTTTATTTTATTTTATTGCTGAGGATAAATTAATTTCTATGAAGAGTATGGACAATTTATTTTAAACTACTAGTATTTAATTATATTTCTAACTCTTTAATTTCTTTGTCTATAGGAACACATACAAGAAGTGCTGGATAAGTGGACACAAATTGACGATGAAATCTGGGCGAAAGTGATAGTATTTGAGAAGAATCGACGTGTGGCAAAGGCATATGCGCGCGCGCCGGTGCTCACTATCAATGGATCAGATGACGGTTTCGATGGCATGAGGTAAGTTTCAATAATATATGTATGTTGAAGTAAGAAATTATTCTGGAGAAATAGCTAAATCATATTGAAAAATTAAGCAGTCTGTAATGTTTTTTTTGCGAGCTAGTAGTTTTCAGAGGAAACCTTAAAATGTATCTATTCAGTTAAATACAATTGATGTACATTCTGTAAATTTTAAATTATTAATTGTTTTTGAATAATTTTATTTATTATTTGTCGTTCATTAGTCATAATCAAATCTTGATAAACCGATTTTGATGGAACTTTCGTATTAGAAGTCTTTTTAACTAAATATTTACTTTGTAATGTTATTGTCAAAATCAGTCATTAAACAGACACGACTTTACATACTTTCTAATATGTGACTATAAATAGAATTTAAGTCCTCAAATAAATATACCACAAACTAAATAACTCAGCAGTATAAAATCAGCAACTTAGTACACTCAAAAGCTGTAAAGTGCTCGACAAGACTATATTAGAGTGGCGATTACAATGATTTATTCATATTGCAAAATACCGACCAACCAAGCCCTGGCACGTGGCGCCCTACATTGCGACTAATTATACGACTGTATCAGTCAACTATCTCGAGGTGAATGTTAAATTTTGTATAAACTTCGAATTAATATAATTTTTCATATAATATTTAGTAAATGATGTTGTAAAACAGCTAGAAGGTAGGTATCTGGCTCTTGGTGATGATTATGGGTTGAAATTCTGCTTGAAGTATACTTTTAGTCCAGATATAATAAAGCATCTATGTCTGAAAGTAGTTCTCAGGGCGAAAATGTTAAGCCCGCTAACTATTCACTAAATGACACTAATAAAAGTAATGAGATCGATAATGATTTAGAACCAATTACTTTTAAACGTGTCATTGTAAACTTGTATCTCAAAGCGCTCAGCAAAATTACAACTGATAAATCTATCATTAAGATGTTTTTTACCCGACTGCAAAGGATAGGTTATATAAAGAGTAAAATACGATATTGAATTCGCGATTTGAGTCACTACTCCTATCCTGAACTCTTTAATAAAATATACTCTATAATAATAATGAGATCCTTTTCCACCTACTACGGCACTCCATACTGTTGAGCGGCACAGCTGCATTACACAATCCCCGGTGTGATAATTGGTTACATTGCAAATCGCTGGTGGACTAGATTAAATCTCTAAAGTCTATGTAACGATGTCGGTTTTATATAACAAAAGTGTGGAATTTGGAAAATATTGCTGTAATTGAATTGTTGTGGAACGTTCGATATTATTTTTTGTAAGTAATATTTTTTTATTACAATTTTGAAGGTACACGATAAGTTTGAACTTTTTATTTTACTCGATGTAGCCTTATGATTTGGATTGGATTTGGTCTACGGGCATCGTTTTTTTCTCTTCAGTTTAACTCTGTTTCCCGCACACAGCAGGGTAAGCAGGAAACCTAGTGTTTAGACGCTCCGTTCCCCAATTTCTGCCAAATTCTGGAGACATTCCGTGTTGAGTAGCGGAACTCAACGGCGCGCTTTGACTGCCATAGTTACTTTTGCTAAAAAATCTCTCTAAGTAGTATTTTGTTAAAACATACTGTAATTTTAGTTCATGCGTAGCTATCATAAGCTTCCACGTAATTTCACAACGCGTCGTAAAAGACAAATTGCTTAAATCGCCAGATTTCCTTTCCCAAGTAAAAATACTTGCCACTACGACGAAATAAAATCAACGACGCGCAAACAAGGTCGCCTGTTGCATTTATTTTTATAAGTAAATATTAGTTAATATAATTTTAGTAATTGTAAAAAAATATTTTGAGAAATAAATTTTATTTACTGAGCGAGTTAATAATATGTCGTATTTTAATCTTTATTAAAAAAAAATCAGCTTCACGCTGTATCCCGCACACAGCAGCGTAGGCAGAGGGAACCCAGTGTTAAGACACTCCGTTCCCCACTTTCTGCCGAATTCTGGAGGCATTGCGTGTTGAGTGGCAGAACTCAACGCCGCGCTTTGCCTCGACACTATAGCGAAGAAATGGAAATATACATTTAAGTAAAATTTCTCCTCGAGTGGGGGTCGAACCCACAACCAGTCGATTTACAGTCTGGGCTCTAATTTTTATTACTTCAATTTATTTAATATTAGGGAATTCCAGTGATTCTTCCGGAGATTCCGGAAATCTCCGAAAAAAAATTGCATCGATTTTCTAAAAAAAAAAGTCTTACATATCAAAGAAATTTTTCAACTCTATTAAAACTATTATTTATTCACTTTGAGATGGCGGATAGTGCGCGATGTCATCTCAGCGTCGTAATGACGCTCAAGTCTAGAACATTGAGGTAGGTTAGTGTTTTCAATTTTATTTATTTTTACCTCTCCAGCTGATAGGAAGGAGGAATCGTTTATTATACTTAATGATTACATTTAATAAATAATATGCTTTTTCGCAAAACAAATAATTATAATATTATGTCTTATTGTAATTTTATTGTAATTTTGTATTCTTTTCTTCCAACGCACTATGCCCGTTCTTCTCAATAGTTTATTTTTTTAATATTCTTGTTAATTTTATACTGAAATAAAGAGATACTTTTTTGTTTATGCTATGTCTAGCGTACCTACTTGGTTTGATCAAAAATAAGTTATGTTTTAGTACATAATTCTCAGTCATCCATTTTTCACAATACTTCCATTTCTTAATATGAACATGTTTTAAAACAACATAATATATCTGTAATACAAATATTAACAAAAAAAAAAACAAGTTACACCATCTACCTACAAAAAACTCAAACTTCATAT
The DNA here is from genome assembly GCA_013403705.1 of Heliconius hermathena. Taxonomy (NCBI): domain Eukaryota; kingdom Metazoa; phylum Arthropoda; class Insecta; order Lepidoptera; family Nymphalidae; genus Heliconius; species Heliconius hermathena. Next base: position 496,705 of record JAAIXJ010000027.1, read on the forward strand.
AACTTAAAACAAATTCCAATTTATCAAATTCTTTTAGCACGATAACACTGAACAGTAACTAAATAAATATTGACTCCACTAGGAAGTGTCGTAGACTCCCTGAAGTCGGCTATCAGATGCACACACACGAATTTCACTATTTTAATGAAACTACACATAGATTTAATTAGCCAGATCAGTACGGGAGCCACAAACAATAAAGATCGAACATTTCCCACTAATAATTAGGACTGGTTTACGTCTGTGATAGGGAAACCGCACCGACGTTAATTTTGTCTGAATTAATGGAGTTTGGTGCGCAGGAAATAAATTCGCTGCAGCTCTTCAGCTTGGTTGATTCATTTTGTTGTTTTGTTTTGCTTTTCGTTTGGGATTGTTCTATGGATTGAAATATGTTTAAGTAATGGTAAACTGTCATTATTTATTTGTATATTAGTTGTATTTTAATTAGGAAGTCGTCGATTTTTTTATCGGTATTTAGAAATAATTTTATCTAATCAAGTCTGAACCTGTTGTACTTAAGTTTAAAAGATATAATTTTAATATTTGATCAAAACAAATTAACAATAGAAAAAATTTAGAAATTCTAAAAAGTATTAGATGGCAATAAATAAAATCACGCAAGGTGCTCGTGATGATAATCGATATATTTACAATAGGGAGGAAGTAAACATTGTTTGAGAGCAAAAATGGTGTAAACTACAATGCACTGACCCGTCGGCGCGGTCAGGGAGGCTGGATATGTATCTGATACTGTGTTATTTATGTGTGATTCCGAATTCAATACCCCTTTTGTCATAGCTAGGTTTGTATTTAGAAAAGCTGTAGTAGTAGTCCTTGAAGTTCTAAGTTTACATTACTATAAAAAATAATATACTAAATTATAGATTGATGTAGGTAGATACGACGTAATCCCCTACAGCGTAATAGCTTAACACGCTATATCCCGAATTCTAGATTCTCTGCCCTGTTAATTTCAAGATACAGAATAAAGTTAAAAAAACATTTATTTCCGTGAATAGGATTTGAATCCACAACTAACTTAGTAATACATAACTTTGCCTCTGTAGTAAGAATTTACTTGATGAAAAATGAAATTCTAAATTATAGCCATTTAATATTGGTAAATAGACCAGGTGTATTGTCGTTCTAATTCTATACCCAACCTCGTCGATAATGTCTCAGCAATGCATACGTTGGGCGGCACGCGCACAAATACCTTTATAATATACGACTCATGTCGTATGCGACAAATTTTTTCACTTCGGTATTTGTTTAATATTTTATTTTAACTATATTTAAAATAAATAAAAAAAAAATAGCTTCACGCTGTATCCCGCACACAGCAGGGTAGGCAGAGGGAACCTAGTGTTAAAACACTCCGTTCCCCACTTTCTGCCGAATTCTGGAGGCACTGCGTGTTGAGTGGCAGAAGTCGACGCCGCGCTTAACCTCGACACCAGAGCGAAGAAATGGAAATATGAATTTAAGTAAATATTTCATCTCGTCGAGTGGGGATCGAACCCACAACCAGTCGGTTTTGCAGTCACACCTCGTGCCGCTGCGCCACGACTTGCCTCTTAACTATATTTAATTGTTATCATTAATGACTTTTGTGATAATGACACTACCGTCTGTTAAACGCAGAGGTCAAGTATTTAATATCAATCAATTAGAAGGGAATAGTTGCTTTGTTTAATAAAACTACTTTTCACGGATTTTATAGCGTGTAATTCATTTATTTACAGTGAGCCCCACGGCTTGATTGCTTTGAAAACTGTGATCGGAACCAATTGTAAAATTTATATCTGATAAAAAGCTACTGTGAAAAGTTGTTGTGAAAAGTCATGGTGTAAAAGTCATCGTGAAAATTTGAGAAAGTAAACAATATGATTTGAACATATTGTTTTTGTTACGTGGTATTTGTTTTAAAAAATATGATATATTGAGGCCAGTCGTGGCGCAGCGGCACGAGGTGTGACTGCAAAACCGACTGGTTGTGGGTTCGATCCCCACTCGAGGAGATGAAATATTTACTTAAATTTATATTTCCATTTCTTCGCTCTGGTGTCGAGGTTAAGCGCGGCGTTGAGTTCTGCCACTCAACACGCAATACCTCCAGAATTCGGCAGAAAGTGGGGAACGGAGTGTCTTAACACAAGGTTCCCTCTGCCTACCCTGCTGTGTGCGGGATACAGCGTGAAGCTGATTTGATTATTTGATTAAATATGATATAAAGTAAAAATAGGACTTTAAATAATGAAAGTCCAAAAGAAAAGTCTAAACGCTAACAAAATATCTATTTTAATAAAGATCTGTTTTTCTACTGAGCCCGTCAATAGTATTTGTAAGTAGTCGGCACGCGTCTACATTTCTTTATACGTTGCGATTTTAAATATTTCTCAGTTAACATATAAGACAAGTAAACCTGTTTTATCTTTATGTAAGATAATATTAAATCTATATAACTATTCGTCTAAATATTTTAATATAGTAGGTAGGTGCTCTATACATATTAAGCAAATCAAAATTAATTTTATAAAATCTCTTATGCATCAACTATTTACAAATGTTCATTAATAAAACAATATTCTTAAAAATATTTTTATAGAGCTCAGTTGTTAAACATAATAAGCCTAATCTTATTAAGCTTATTATAATAACAAGATTAAGTATAACTTATAGAGGCCAGTCGCGGCACTCAACACGGAAAGTGGGGAACGGAGTGTCTTAACACGAGGTTCCCTCTACCTACCGTGCTATGCGCGGGATAAGGACAGTGTGAAGCAGATTTTATTTTTTTAAGTATAACTTAAACAATATTTTGATAATTTCATAATTAAGATCCCCTATCTGCCAACAGATTGTCGCATACAGTCGCTCATTGTAAAAGATCCTCAATCCACGGTCGCATAACTATTATGTGTTGCAATAGAATTAGCTGAATGTTATTGTTTATTGTGTTCTTATCGATATCTCGGCTGTGAGTTCGCGCGGAACTCCGTGCGCCCGCGCAGCACAATACGTGTACAATGGAGGGCCTTGGTTTTTGTGGAAACGTAACATGGTAGCTAGATTTTCATTGATTGAGTATATGGAATTATGTGTTTGGTTTTCATATTTATATTTCCCTTTTTTTTTCTTTATTTTTGGGAATTTATTTTTTGCTTTTATTTTAAGTAGAGCATTTTAGTTGATACGACATACCATACACACGACATATCTACGACATTTTTTGTGAATAAAATAAAAATTATTTGTAAGATAGTCGTGACGCTATTGAATAGTTCGACTAAATTAAAATTATTTAATTAATCGTATCGTATTGTACATATTATTTTTTTTGTCCAACAAAGGAAAAAAGTTATGTAAATTTTAATTTATAATATTAACTACTATAATGAATATCTTGCAAGAGGCAATAGTTCAAGAATAAAGGCAGAATAAAAAAAAATTAAATTAAATTAGCTTCACGCTGTATCCCACACACAGCAGGGTAGGCAGAGGGAACCTAGTGTTAAGACACTCCGTTCCCCACTTTCTGCCGAATTCTGGAGGCATTGCGTGTTGAGTGGCAGAACTCAACGCCGCGCTTAACCTCGACACCAGAGCGAAGAAATGGAAATATAAATTTAAGTAAATATATGAAATATTTACTTAAATTTATATTTCCATCCTCCTCGAGTGGGGATCGAACCCACAACCAGTCGGTTTTACAGTCACACCTCGTGCGGCTGCGAAAGGCAGAATAATAATATTAAACAACTTTTTACGAACGACTTGAATGTTTTATAAATTTGTAGGTATACCAAACACTTAGATTTGTTATACCTGCATATTTTAGAAACAATAAAATTATACATTGGTCACATTTGTAAAGACAAGCCTGTCAAATTTACATTAGGACTTTAACTCCTACGTGAATAATTCAAGACAATAAAACAACTGGCGCCACTACAGATCCTGGTTGACAATACAAGTTAATATAAACTTTATATCTTAGATATAACATTCAATACAACGATAGCTTAGATCAACTGATTTAAATGAAAATATATCCCTTACTTTATAATAACAATGACATATTTCCATGACCAAATTCTACTTTGAACTTTACGCAAATGAAATTAAAGGTGTATTGTTTTGTATTATAAATAGTATATACAGTTTCACGTGTATGCCGCACACAGCAGGGTAGGCAGAGGGAACCTAGTGCTAAGACACTCCGTTCCCCACTTTCCGCCGAGTTCTGGAGGCATTGCGTGCTGAGTGGCGGAACTCAACGCCTCAACACCAGAGCGAAGAAATGGAAATATAAATTTGAATAAAAATTTCATTTCCTCGAATGGGGATCGAACCCACAACCAGTCACGTTTACAATCACACTGCGCTCCTGCGCCACGACTGGCCTCACATGTCATAAATAGTGTGACATAATTATCTGTTAGTGTATTGTCCACTTCGTTACATCTGCGGTTACGATTGGAAAGTAGGACGACATTGAGGTAGGCTTTTGCAAGCAATCTTATTGGTCAGTGTCAATGAATTCGTTTCAGACGTTATGCAACACGCTTTGTTATATTAAATGTAACAATATCTGAATTCTGATAGCGTAATAAATCAAATGTGAGCACGTAGTTTGTACAAAATACGACCTTCTACTCCTACGCGACCATTTCTTTAATCTAAAAAGCTGATACTGTTTATATGTTCGAAGTTTTGTGAAACGTTGTATGGGATATTTAGGTTAGCAAAAAAGTATGAAACGACCAAAAATTTTATTATTTTTATTAATTAGTTTTACCGATTATAATATACTTTCATAAACACTATCTTATCACGCCCTAGATAACAAAGAACGTTGCATGCCAGATCTAATTCAATTTAATTCGGCCAATTCGCCTTCTAACTCGTAAGAATTCAATTAAGATTTAACGCATTTTGCGCATGCGACTGTTTCGTGACGCCTAACGTTGTTTCTAGAGTGGTCAATCCTACAAAAGCTGAGCGCTCCGTAATACCTTAGACTAGTGCTCATTTTTGAGCATCCACCATAAATGTCGTAACTGACAATATATGCAAATGCTCACAATCTGATTTTCGACTGCACGTGGGTTATTTAGAGTAGCTTCTGTGTTTTATTACTGATGACTCGTGTAGATACGACCCACGGAACCTACGTTCCTTATCCTCCATTAAAGGGTTGTCATACTCCAATTTTGCACGCCAGTATATTAAACGCCTAGCGATCACTTTTGCTTTGTTAGTACAGAATGTCCGTCATGTTTAACATAGTCGTGCTTATGATTGTTTCGATACGTTAATGTTTTCACTGTAAAATATGAATTTCTTAATAATAATGCATACAATGTAGTGTTTCGAGAGTAGCCTTTAGTTATTTAATTTTAGCGTTCTAGCTGACTGTGCTATACTTATTAGTCTTATAACAGTCTCTTTGTATGTATAATTTGAATAAATTTTATTTTAAATATCTCTTTAAGCAATTTTACAAATATTCATGAATACTTTAAATAAGCAATGAATGGAAGCGCCTAATGAGCCTTCTTATAATTAATAATGTAGCCACTTATCTACGATAAAAAAGATAAACGAATGAAATATATTTGACCTAATTTTATTTAATCGATCATATTGTTCAATGATATATCGATTATATTCGACTCGCTTCAGCGAAGTAAAAGTCTATTGTTTTATATAACCGTCAATTAGAAGTAGCTCAAAGGCGACTATGACTTGAAACAATATTAAATTATATTACGTAATTAGTTACTTTGTAAATTTGTACTTTTTTTTTCAACAATAATTATTTGTTGTATCATCAATAAATGAAAAGTGAACAAATGAAAAACGCATGAATGCGATTGATTGAGATATCCGCTTTTTGCTTATTATTGTGATGAGGCCAGTCGTGACGCAGGGGCACAGAGTGTGACTGTAAAATCGAGTGGTTGCGCGGCGTTTGGTTCCGCCACTCTACACGCAATGCCTGCAGAACTCGGCGGAAAGTGGAGAACGGTGTGTCTTAACACTAGGTTTCCTCTGCCTACCCTGCTGTGTGCGGGATACAGCCTGAAGCTGATTAAAAAACATTGTCCGGTGGCAGAACTTGTGACTTTTTCTAACAAAATTCAATAAATTTATAAGTTAAAGTGAATTACTTTCTGATGTGATTTAAATATAATTTCTAAAACTATTGCTTCACTAGCTCTATGCTTTTTTTTACTATTACACAATTTTTTAATGATTACGTCATTCATGGTCATAATTCTCAATTAATAGAAACATATAAGTCCATATAGAGATTTAATTTCACTCGTGTGATTAGCGCTCAATAATAAAATGGCTGTGGTATACTAAAAAGCTTTTGTAACAGCACAATTAGACGCATATAAGTTATAATGGCTTACAATTTGTTAGCTAAAATCGCCTGTGGGTGTACATTGTATAAATTATAAAGCTTATTATCTATGTTATAGATGTTATAGATATATAAAAGTCTTTCATTACGAGATAACTGACAAACAACTCTCAAACGAAACTTAAAAAGTTAAAATTTGGCATTTCGCTAGGTTATAGAATTTAGAGTAGTTTTCGAATATCCTATTTTAAAATCCACACAGGCAAAGATGCGGGCAAATATATATATATATATATATATATATATATATATTGCATACGATATAAAGTGGTGTATAATAGATTGCTGTAATTTTTATTGTGATAAACCCTGCAGTTATGTGTTAATTATTCTATAGACAACCAGTATATGGTGTGGTGACCTTTGTATGTGTAATACTCGTATGGGTACAGTTAGAAACATACTGCATGTAAATGTCTTATGTAACAGTTACTTATTTGTGTGATTATTAGTTTTTATATATATTTGTTTTATAGCCGTCGTGGTTTATCTGGCTGTAAGCTAGTGGATGTGGGTTCGATTCCCATACGCAGAAACAACCATATTTAAATTATTTTTATTTTCCCGCTCTGGTAGACAATGCGCAGCATTGAGTTCCGCCACTCAATACGTAATATTTCTTAAATAGGGAAACGGAGTGTTTTAACACTAAATTCTCTCTGTCTACCCTGCTATGAAAGAAAAAACTTGAAGTTGCTTTTTTAATCGAAAACGAAATTTTAAACGTACGCTTATAGCTAGTTTCGCAATGATATAATTAATTAAACTTCGCATGCTTTCAAAATAATGACATATTGATAAGACCTACGTGTGTCACGATCGCGCACTTATACCTACCTACATTTGATTGAATGTGATACCCTCAATGTTGTAACGTATGGTAAACTATTTCAGAAATATAAATTATATTATAACAGAATTTCTTCTGTATATTTATCTAGTCCCTTTAGTTCCGGTCCCTACTTGAAGAATTGAATTATTTTATTTCGCCATTCAAAATGCGGTGTTTTGAATTCGGACGTGATGCTTACTGCCAACACAACTTTGTCAAGGTAGAACTACCTTAATATAAAACTTTCTTCTAGCTAATGTGATAATCGACTAATTTAAAAAGTAAAAACGATTTTAAATTTCAAAAATAGAATTGACATACGAAAGTGTGGAACGAAATGTCTTACCGTCTACGCCTCTATGTCCATGCAGGCTAGGAGACGGAGGATGTATAAGCGGAATACACATATATATTCTTATTATGTTTCCCAATAAATAGTGTTAAATAATCACTAAAAATGGCATGATTTATAACTAACTTCTTATATGGATGTGCGTACTATGTAACTACATATTTTCTATATATAGCTAGTAAAAGTAAACAAGAAAAAAAATATACAAATTTAAATCTTACTTCAATGTCGTATGACCTACATTTGCTCGTTCAATTTCTAATTGCATTATCCATCTTATGTTGAAACGCTGTCATTTTGACTCCTTAAATTGGTCAGGTAACCTTTTGCTCGTCTGCTCGCTTGAGCAAGATGTGGAGGTCGATCGAATTAATTTACAACTAGGTATATATTATAATTATAATGCATCAAATGCTAATAAATTCGAAATGTCTTTGCAATAAAAATCACTTTTAATATGTTAAACATGTAAATAATAACATTATTTTTGTTTTGATATAGCCTACATCATATACCTAGCTTAATGTTACTATTATTACTTTTTAAGAATCAGTTGAGTAAATTTAAATATATTTTTAAAATTTAAATATGAAATATGAGGCCGGTCGTGGCGCAGCGGCACGAGGTGTGACTGCAAAACCGACTGGTTGTGGGTTCGATCCCCACTCGAAGAGATGAAATATTTACTTAAATTTATATTTCCATTTCTTCGCTCTGGTGTCGAGGTTAAGCGCGGCGTTGAGTTCTGCCACTCAACACGCAATGCCTCCAGAATTCGGCAGAAAGTGGGGAACGGAGTGTCTTAACACTAGGTTCCCTCTGCCTACCCTGCTGTGTGCGGGATACAGCGTGAAGCTAATTTAATTTAATTTTTAATTTTTAAATATGAAATATATATATTTTTTTTGTTTTATTGACTTTTTGAAAATTCCAACCAAGGTAATCTTTCCATATTTATAATTTTTGTGACAAATGACAAAGTTCAAAACAATTTGACATATAGTACTGAGGAAGTAAAACAAACTGGACTTGACCATAACTTAAGGTCAGTCATTTAATTTTCATTAAGTTTGTTATGTACGACATGATATATCCTTGAAATTAAAATAGTAAAACATAATTTAGTAATTACTCATTAGTAATGTGGTACCGAAATAACATATTAAGTGGGTTTGTACCACAATAACTTAAGTAAATATCACAATTGTATTAGAAACGCAAACTACTCACTCAATTAATGACCACGTGCATTAAATCAAAGAAAAAGAGTTTGTTTGATAAAACTCGCTTATCTAAGGAACCACTAATTTGCTATGAATAATTATTTTTGTGTTGCGATACTTTATTTAACGTGAAAGCCTTAAAGATGATATTACATCATGTTGGCTTAGCAAATGTGTTAAAGTAACTTTCTTGTTTCTATTTGACCACGGGAGAAAACCGCGAATAAAAGCTAAACCAATCAATAAAATGTGACATTGTGTCATGTGACAGAACACAACGTCGACTTTTGTTGATTAGTGTTTAAATTGCTAAAAACCTCAATATCAAAAATCTCAATATTAAATGTAAATATATAATATCCGCATATACATAAATAAACATTTACATTTGAACCTACAATTAAGCTAGACATATATATCAATATAAAATCATTTATTAAATACTTAAAAAAATACAAAAAAAAAAAAACTTTTAAAAATGTCACTTTAGGAAGCTATGTCAATATGAATCAAAATTCGTGACGATCACATCCTGCTGCATACTATCAATGGTACAGTAGGAGTGGCGAAGGTCGCCAGGTTCGATTCTGTGCTTGAACTCGCAATACATTGTTCGCTTTGAATGGAATTAAACAGTTTAAGATGGCGACTGATATATACTAGGCAATAAACGTGTAAATGGCTTAACATATGTAAAGTTGTTATCGAATTTGCTGAGTAAAGAAGCTTGCTGCCCACATTAATTTTATCAAGGCAATGCTATGCAATAGTAGAGTTTTATTTAGGAAACATGATAATCGATTTATTTTATAGAAAAATCGATATATTTATCTTTTAAATAGTATTGACATACGATTACGATATTAAATCACAACGCGTATAGGACAATTTCACTTTCTCTAAAAGGAAAGTAAATTCTTATGTAAAACATGGACATTTAAAAGGTGATAATTTCTAAATCGGTCCTCGTGTTACATATTGTGGAACAATACTGCTTTCAGTAGCCGAAATTTTAAAATGACTGAGCAAGTAAAAACTCAAAACATTGTTAAAAATTACACATTAAATGTCAATGAACACCGGTCTTTGTTGAACTAAACTGGACAAGCATACATATTTTAAAGATAATTCAACTACTCATAGTTAGGTTCAGCTGTAAATTAATTGATAATTTTCAGTTTCAAAACTAGGTTCCCAAGTTCCCTCTGCTTACTCTGTATGTTCAGGATTCAGCGAGAAGCTTAAAAGAAAACAAAGAAAATAAAAGAAAAATAGCAATCATATACATACATATAACAACATCTGAGCTCTACTTCGCACTTCTCTCGCACAAAGTAAGATTTACACTTACATTAGCAACACTTGTGTGGTCCATTGTAGTTCAATGAGATATGATCCAGCATCCAATGCCTTACTTATGTCACATCCTCGCCAATGAATAAAATACTTAATAAATCACAAAGACACGGTGTTCGTTTACGCCTATCTAAGATCAATAAATTTTGTATTATTTTATTCGCAGCGACTACAAATTATTATTTTATTTTATCAAATAATGGATTGTATGAAAGGTTAGTGCCTACTTGTTTGAAATATACCATTTTATTTATCCTTGACAAGTACTATATCTTATTTAATATTCATAAATATATGTATTTATAAGATTAAGGACAGGCAAAGTGGGAAAAGAATGTCGTAAACTAAATATATCTATTACTGTAGAGCGATTAAATTATGTAAATTGATGGATCGGTCTTGAAATTTCTTTATTTTTTTCTAATTCATACTCAGACTATATTATGTACTCATTTTTATAATACCATATCGTACATTAATATATTCTATTTATTAAAGGAAAATTATATAGTTCTTATAATAAATTTTCTATAATAGTATTAGTTAAATCCTAAAAACAAAATTTTACCTTAAGCCACAATGACCACATTTTCATTAACCATGAAAAATTGACTATCTAATAATAAAATATCTATAAACGAGCAAAAAGAAAGTATTTTAAATAAGTGATATTGACACAGATAATAATTGGAGCATCTGTAATTGATAATAAAAGGGAATAATGAAAAAAAGAAAGTAAGTAGTGATCCACGTTGAATTCATTTTTACGCTCGACAAAATGGATTCTAGCAAACACAATACTATGAATATGCTTTTATTTGAAAATTTGAAATTTTTTGAAGTAATGGAATATAAGCTTTTACTTTCGCGAGGCTACTTGGTAATTCATGATTTTTAGCGTCAGGTTATCGGTGGCGGGGTTGTCAGTTATATTGATTATATTTCAATAATTCCAAGTAAAACCTAAAATGTTTACTTTTTAGTTAGATATTCTTCCATTTCTTACTGAACAGTGCATAGAGAAAAATATACACAATATCATTGTCTTACAAAATACTGATTGTATTAACGTAAATCAAAAGAAGTTCATTATTAAAATAAGTTATGTTTCCAATTAATACAAAATAAATTAATATCGATCAGGAAATCCTTTTAATATGACGTTTTATTAGCAAATTATCTACACCTCATTAAACTGTGATAAATGATACATCATAAATGAATACGCTAAATCAGTTCATATTAATATTAAAAAAATAAATTAAATCAGCTTCACGCTGTATCCCGCACACAGCAGGGTAGGCTGAGGGAACCTAGTGTTAACACACTCCGTTCCCCACTTTCTGCCGAATTCTGGAGGCATTGCGTGTTGAGTGGCAGAACTCAACGCCGCGATTAACCTCGACACCAGAGCGAAAAAATGAAAATATAAATTTAAGTAAATATTTCATCTCCTCGAGTGGGGATCAAACCCACAACCAGTCGGTTTTACAGCCACACCTCGTGCCGCTGCGCCACGACTGGCTTCTGCCTATGCCTGGACTGGCATATTAATATTAGTATCCCAAAATTCATAAAAAGTATCCAATAAATCAAAACAAAGATGTTCAATCAGCCTAATTCTAAAAGCAAGGTGACAGAACGCATCCGGACAATCACGATCCTTGGCACGAAACATCGACACGGATCACATCACTAGCTCTATTGTCTCAAGATCGACCTACAGCGGTCACATACGATTTAGTGGATTGTTTTGGTTTATTGAGAACAGGGTGGGGCCAAGGATGAATAAAACAAATAGTAGCAGATTTACATATGTACGTATACGAGTATACCTATGTGTATTTTATTTAATATTTTTGTAGGAAGGTAAACAATAAAAGTATTATCATTTTAATTACAATGAACATGGTACTTACTAAAGGAACAAAGCACAAATTTATTTTTGTATAATATATAGAAAAATAATCAAACCACATACTATGTCTTGCCCTTTTTCGATTAGTATTGAGGTTCTTTGTATAAGCTTTGATTTCTATAAATATAGGATCAAACGTCTTTTTTTCGGCATCGCTCTTTGTCACATATAAAGCAGAGTAACCAGAGAGAGCTGTGTAACAAAACACCGTTCTCCACTTTTCCTATCTCAACGCCGCCATTTACCAAAATAAAGAAATAAAAATTAAACTCATTCGTTGCCCCAGATCGAAATTTAATCGGCAACACTCAACACTCGTTAACAGTTACACGCTACTTAACTTTATTAAAAAAAAAAACATTTTGTCGCATCATCTTCAGAATTTACTTAATCTTAACTTATTTAGCATTCAGGAACCTTGGTAATTCATTAGGCCTATCACAAAGGGTGACCTAAGTTGAACTTCAGTTGCTTGGCCAAACAATCCTTTACATAGTTAAGTTATTTACAACGTATTGTAATCGCTAATTAGTTTTACATTACCAATTGTCTTGTGACAAGGACTCTGTATTATCTTAATATGAAATAAAATTTTGATAATTAAAGAAATTATAGTTGAGTCAAAAGTTACTGTTAACTATATAATATAGAAATTATACTTTTTTAAAATATTTTTTGAATATTGCAAATAGTTTGAACATAATACCAAATTTTAATATATTTAACATTCGCTTGTTATGTTGTACTAAAGATGATACCATCTTGGTCTATGTGATTGTAACACGATGGTTGTGATTTCGATAAATTATTCTCAATTCCACGCTCTAATAAGACAAAACGCGGCGTTGAATTCCGCCAATCAACACACAATGTCTTAAATTCGAAACACGGAGATCGGAGCATCTTGATACTGCTGTGCCTACTCTTCTACTCTATTGGCGTGATAGTGTGCAAGGAACATAAAAACTAAAGATAACATATCAAGGAAATACCAACATGTCAACGTTCCACAAAATGTTTCCTACGCGTGATTATAGTGTGTATGAATTGTAAGTAAATCCGGTACCTACCAATCAGCTTTTACTTTCGACGAGGCTGCGCTTACGCTTCCGCGTACGAAAGTGATTCCAATCGAGTTTAATCGATTATCGATAAAATTATATGTGTCATAAAAATCATTTTTCAACTTTTTTTTATTTTGTTTTGAATATAAAGATAAAATTTGTATAAATAACGTTCGCTTCTCATATTATTTTTTTTAATTATAATGTAGTGTATTTATTATATTCAGAATTTATAGTGTAATCATTATATAGGATGTATTCTACGTACCCATTTTAAAATATAATAGTATTTTAAATATAATATTTTATCTAAACATATTTCTGCTATCGATTCTAAGAGTATCGATATTATTTATACTTTATTCCAATCACAACTAAGTACACATGTTGTATAACGGAGATTGATTGACAACTTTCATTCATCAACTGCTCTACTACTTTAATAAGTAAAGAGACATAAAACTACAAATACTTCACTTTTATTGTAATTCCGCTATACCCATATAAAAATAAATGACTAATTACAATAGTATCATCTTCAAGGTACGTATCGTATGGTTTTGGTGGTTGCAGCACTTGGACGCTTTCCAATAGAAGCGAGTTCTAGTCCCGCTGCGTTTAAACTTTTAAACTTTTTTGTCATACAATCATATTGATCATTAATTAATTTTGATTGATACGTCTTAAAAATACAATAGTAAATAAATAGAAAATATATCAACATTTTAACAGCAATAAAAAATATATTACATTTTTATACTTTTAAATAATCCAACTTAAAAAAATGCACGGAAATCGGCATAACACTTTATGGTCATTGCCTTAAAAATAAAAGTGTGAAGTAAATCGTATGATGTTTCCGTCACTCGATATCCGGAGCATTCGCAAATCTCGACACGACATTACAATTATAGACACGGTATGTTTTACTTATCTATATATTATCAACATATATGGTTAATAATATATTATACATGTTAATAATATTATCATTTAATCTGTATTTCTATTAGAGGATATAATAAAAAATATTCTGAGCTTCCAGTATAAAATTTAAATAATTGAAAGGCTTGCGATTTTTCTTTATATATGTCTCATCAAGGATCATTTATTTTATGTGAATTTTAACACGACGGTATGACTACGTATGCGTTATTGATTTTAAAATTCTATAATTATGATTTTTCCATTAAATATAAATTTGTTATTTAGAAACTATATTAAAATTTAAACAATCAAGTGTATATAAGTAATTCTCTTCAGTACCAGCAAATTAATTATAAAAATGGACAAAAGTAATAAATATAATTTAAACTTTTTATAGGAATTTTAATTCAAAAAAATATATAATAGTATGCTAATTAGAGATCCATTTGGTGTCTCATATCAGGACGAATCTAATCAACTCACTTTTTTAAGCTTATGTAAATAAAATGTCGGGTGGTCACTTCAAATCCTCTCAATTTTTTTGTTATTTTAGGTGCGGTAAAAACATGGCGCCTTAATTTTATGGATACAAACTTGTTTGTGAACATAATTTGACATTTAATAACTTTTATCTCAGTGATATATTTTTTACTAGGTTCAGGCAACAACAAGATAATTGATATTTTTAACATTTTTAAAGTGTTATTCCACACTTAGGAAAGAAAAATATCCGTTACGTTCAAATTTTTATACGTTTTCTAAATAAGTATAGATAGTAAGATAACTGATGTCCTAAAAATTTTTTTTTACTCTGTTGTGTTTTAGAGTTTCGTACCCTTGTGGTAAAACGGGATAGGGGATTTGACATCAGGCTGTATCTCACGAACCGCGATAATTACGATATTGAATTTGTCACAGATTTATAATGTATTTCTGTTGCTGCTTGAAAAGCAAATATTAAAAATCAGAATAGAATATTTTTTAAGAGGCCCCGATACAACAAACGTAATTTTAATGCTTTTTTATAGATATGTGTTATATGTTTATAAATAATGTGTTAATGTGGAACCTTTCGTGCGCGAGTCCGACTCGCTCTTGGTTGGTTTTTTATTAAATTTAGTACATACATGATACTTAACTTACTTGAATCGACATTGTATTCTTATTGGCTTACTAGAGCAATCAATCTTAACTTCAAGGTAAAACAATCAAAATATTGATCATATACATATTTTGATTGCATAGAATTCTTTGAGGTTTGACGTCACACGTGTTGATTTTTAATATATTTATATATGTATCTATATACTTAAATATGTATTATTAAGACCACTAAGAAACTTCCAATAATCAGTCAAATTTGCCCTGAACATAATATAATAATTATGAAAAATGATAACATATGATTTGCATTTCGCAACTGCAAATTCATTTCGTTCGTGACTGTAACATTAATAACGAAATAACTAGTTATTGTATTAGATAAGAGAACAGTAACGAATTAGTATCCACTTGTTACAGGCCATTTCATTATGACACAGCCTTGGTTAAGTCACGCATGCGGCATTTCCATGGTTGGATTTGATAACTGTTATTTTGCATCTGTGCACTTTAAATTGCATTTTTAACCGATCTCGAAAAATAATAATGTCAGCTTGACTTATAAGCTCTTTTGTATATGATGTTATTGGAATTGGCTAATATTGATAAATAAAATAAATAAATGAGCTTCACGCTGTATCCCGCACACAGCAGGGTAGGCAGAGGGAACACTCCGTTCCCCACTTTCTGCTGAATTTTGCAGGCATTGCGTGTTGAGTGGCAGAACTCAACGACGCGCTTTACCTCGACACCAGAGCGAAGAAATGAAAATATAAATTTAAATAAATATTTCATCTTCTCGAGTGGGGATTGAACCCACAACCAGTCGATTTTACAGTCACACTTTGTGCCCCTGCGCCACGACTGGCTTTGACGTGATTTTTGATTATGAATTGAATTGAATTTGAAGACTTGACTAATATTGGAGTGTTTATATGTGTATTTATTTAGGCTTCCAGATATGTGAGCAAAATTTAGTTAGAAAGTGTAGGTGTTCATATATTTCTTCTAAAAAATTTTGAAATTATAAAGGTATTTTTACTTAGAGAACAATATCATTCCATCAAAATCGGTTGAGTAATTTATGAGAAATGTGCTTTGACGCATTTCTGAATATATGCAGGGAGGCAACTAACAAATATTTGACAATGATTTAATGTTATTAAAATACTTTGACGTTTGGTATACACGACGAAACGTATTTTATACTTTTTTTATATGTCAATATCGGTAAAATAATTTGTTTAATCAATCAATCCATACAATCATATCAGAATATAACATAATTAGCAGTTTAGTATGTTGATGTAACGACGTTAAATATAATTTTCTTACACCTACAAATTCTTAGTGATTTTTGTATTCACGTTATGTATATAATAATTAACATTATATCCTACCTATACCTTTGTTTTAAAATCACTCGGTTTTGTTCCAATATTAAAACTGCAAAAAAGTTATACGTGAAACTTTTTGAACAATGTGACATTTTTTTATAATCGTATAACATTTGCGAATATATTCTGAATTGTCATATTATATATAAAGAAACTATATTCCAGATATTTACATTGATCTTATAAAATTTGTGTCTTAACAATAGATTTCCAGATATTGCCTACCCTGCTATGTGGGGGGATGCAACGTGGAGCTAAATAAAATATAGCTATGAATATTCTAAGAATAATATCGATTTTAAATTAAACATTCAAAAAGCCACTAACAATACAATGAGCTTTACGTTAACTGTTTATAAAACAGCAACACGTTTTGTTTTCCGCCACAGTATATATAGACAGAGAGAACGTAATGTCAAGACAATCTCACATCAGACATCTCCACTTTCCGTCAGAATTCGAGACATTGCAGGTTGATTTTTAATATATGAAACTTATGGTATACAACCTTAACAAATACACAAATAAACAAACAAATAAACTATAAATAAATAGATTGGCCAACAGTTAACTGACTGTAATAAGTTAAAGAGCGCCACGCGCGCAACGACAGTAGCGCCAAGGCCGCCGCTCACTTTGTACGACTCGAGTATTTCGACGAAGTATCGATATGTCTATGTTATAATTGGTTTAGGATTTTAGATTTCATTCATTTGTTAAATATTTATATTTTAGAAGGGATTTATGAATTTTATGTATATATTTTTAGAAGACCGTCGTGGTGCAATGGTAGTAGCGTAGCTGTAAAAGTGAGTGAGGGGGATGAATTACTATTTATTAACATTTTCATTTCTTTGCTCTGGTGTCGAGGCAACGCACGGCGTTGAGTTTAGCCACTAAATACGCAATGCCTCCAGAATTCCGGCGGAAAATAGGAAACGGAGTATCTAAACACTAGGTTCCCTTCGCCTACCCTGCTGTGTGCGGTGCACAACTGAGAACTATAATGAACGCGTTATGTTAATTTGTCTAAAATCTTTTGTTTTTCAAATATACATTTATATAGCAGGTGTTACTGACAATCGCGATCGAAGCCAACCCATTGATCTTTCAACACTGTATGTCGTCATAGTTCAAGCTAAATCTATAAATAGCTAGCGATTATTAACATATTAAAGGTTTTCAAATAAACTTGTATTTAATACAAAAGTTCATTTCATTGCTATTAGTTTAAATATTTAGGCACTTTTATGTAACAACAAGTAGTTTATTATATAGATAGATTCAATACTTATTTATTTTCTTCAATTGAATTGAAAAAAAAACAGCTCACGTACTTATCACTGTATCCCACACACAGCAGGGTAGGGAACCTAGTTTTAAGACACTCCTTACATTCTGCCGCATTCTAGAAGCATTGCGTGTTGAGTGGCAGAACTCAACGCCGCGCTTGGCCTCGACACCAGAGCGAAGAAATGGAAATATAAATTTAAAGAATCTCCTCGAGTGGGGATCGAACCCACAACCAGTCGATTTTACAGTCACACTTTGTGCCCCTGCGCCACGACTGGCCTCAATGAATTGAAATATTCATTAAAAATTCCAAATCTAAAACCTCATTACAAAATACTTACCACAAACATAAACAAACAGACCTAAACCTAATAATTCGAATATTTTAATCGTCATATACATAACTTTACCTAATTTCGTCTCCAGTGTCCTTTTACAAGACGCATTCAGCTTGACCCACATTCTCTTTCCACTAAACACATATCGCGCATACCAAAGCCCTTATTATTCTGGTACTCGTAACATAATTCTTATTCGCGTGCAAGCGAGTCGCTAAGTATACAGTGTTTTTATTTTATGACCTTTGAATTTAAACTTTTTTGAAATATTATATTCGTGACCGTCGTGGCTTGGTGGCACAAAGGTGTTATTGTAAACTTGATGGTTGTGGGCTCAATTTCCACACGGGAGAGTGAAATATCTTATATTTTTATTTCTTCGCTCTGATAAAGCATAGCAAAGCATAGCAAAGCATAGGTGGCCTTGCTGCGGAATAGGCAGGTGGAACCTAGTTGTGTTCCTCACTTTTCACCCAATTTTCGAAACATCGTGTATTAAGTAGTGGAACTTAGTCTTCTTCTAACCCGAACGAGAAAAACAAAATAATTTAATCCTCCGAGTGGAAATCGATCGCACAACCGAATCAACAAGCAAATCGAATCGTTCCCACAGAATTTTCCTCAGAGACATACTTCAGTCTAAATTAAACTTTCAATACTATAATATGTAGCTCAATAATGTAATTTTTCTTTATCAATTTTATAAAGTTGTAATAATGATATTCTGCGTACTTTGTATTTACTACAAATTTCTACAATCCTAAATATTACTAAACGAAACTTCGTATTGCTTTAGGTTTGTACTTTAAATAATCACTATTAGATATAAATACTGAAAATCCAATCAAATATCTATTAATATTCTACAATACACAAGAGAAATTATTACGACCTTTGGACTTTCAATAGAAAAACTAATCGTTTAAACAGTTAAATTTGATCTATCGTTCCTCGAACCAACGGAGTACAGTCAAATAGAAATGTTCTATGTACAAGCGCCGCCATGCAGCCGTACATACAGAATACCAATGAGACAAGTTTTATTTCTCAGGGCAAGCGAACGGTTTTGAGAAAACAATATTCCGATAGAGTACGTGTTGGAAATACTGATGCGCCAGAAATTCCTCTGGAGTCATTCCTCAATATTCTACAATTATATGTGAAACAAAATGTCTGTAAACGATAATATTATCAGATTTAGGTAGAGACAATAAAAAGATGTGAATTTAGCTTCACGCTGTATCCCATTACAGCAGGGTAGGCAAAGGGAACATAGTGTTAAGACACTCCGTTTCCCACTCTCCGCCGAGTTTTATTGACATTGCGTGATGAGACACCAGAGCGAAAAAATGAAAATATAAATGTAAATAAATATTTAATTTCCTTGAGTGAGGATCGAACCCACAAGCAATCGATTTTACAGTTACACTTTGTGCCCCTGCGCCACAACTGACCTCACACAAATACTTGTATAAATCAAAATTAGTCTTACTAAACCTACTCTTGTTAATATTTATTATTTATTAGTCTTGTTTTATCTATTATATAAATCATAGTATATATTAATATTTTTATGAAAGACGGAGACAAGAAAAACAGCGAATTTAGTTTTCCCTTTTTCCTTCACATTTTCAATACAAATACTTATAAAAATAAAAAAATAGCGTTACTAATTCAATCAAGTTAATATTAACTACTAGTCTAGTTTTAATTAGCACTTCAAACGGTGGAAGAGATGAACAGTATTTATAACATGAATTAAGCATTCTATTTAAATACGATAAACACAAATAGAATTGAAATGAAGTTTTGAATTCTAATTTTCGATTTTTAGTTAAGGAACGACGTGTTTTCCTGATAGAGTTTAAACAATCTTGAAAAAAATACGAAAAGCAATTTTAAAAGTAGACCAGTTGACTTAAGCTCAACTTAAGAAGCGAAACTTCATATTCCTGATCTGGCCATATATATATGTAAAAATGGATTCTTCCAAATATATTATATATGTATATGTAGGTATCAATATACCTTATCTCATATTAGCGTGAAACTGATTTTCGATACCTTATTTCAGCCTATCACAGGTATATATGTGAAAACAAAATGTAACTTCTAACAATGCCCAAAATAAATTTATAAATATAGTATCAAAAGAAATAAGGGATTATTGTTGCTAGACTCGAGTAGATCAATCTGATATTTGCCTGGCTACTATCAATTACTACTTTGATATGCAGTAAACTAATGCCCATAAATATCATCAACACTGTGAAGTTATGGTACTAAAATCTTCCTCAGGTTCCTGTTCCCTTGCTATAATTTAAAAAAAAACCAATCATTTTTGTTTATAACATTAAGCTTTCTTATAAATTACTATAACGAGGTATCCGCGATCATTACAGACATATCTACATATGCAAATATCTGTGAGTATTTACGTTTATATGACAGGTGAAATTATGCACTGCATCGGAACAATGTGAATTATCTTTTGTTTTTATAAAAGAGATAATAATTTATTTTTATAAGCGGGATTTCCATATAGTGACATTCTAACATGGTTTGGCTATTCTCCAGATAAAGTAATCATCGTAATAAAATATATTCTACGTGTTTTGAATGTATCTAGATATGATATATATTTACGTATATGATTTATGGAGACCTTCGGGGTGCAGTGGAATAGCGTGTGACTATAAGCGCCATGGATGGGTTCGACCACCCCTTGGGGAAATGAAATATTTTAATTTTTAAGACAAAGCGCTGTGTTGAATTCCGCGAATCTCGAATTCATGAAAAATCGGGGGAAAAGCAGAAAACTTTGTTTTCAGACACTTTGTTCTCTGTCTGCCCCGCTGTATAATATATCAAGATATATGATTTAATTGTTTTCTTTTTCTTCTTTGCAGAATTGGTCTTTGCGGATTCGACAACCCACATAGAGATCAAAAGACAGATGAATTAAAGAAACACATAGGACAGGTATTTTTTTTTGTTTTTTTTTTATATGTTGGTAACATTTTCATTTAACAAATAGCTTAATAAAACGCTAATATCATATTTACTATCTTACATACATTTATGTACTAAACAAGGGGACAAAATGTTTCGACCCTAGATTTTAACATGACATGAAACAAAAAAATAATAATAATAAATATCATATTCTAAACAAAATTATGAAAACTATACTATTTATCCTATACCTACTACATTATAAACAATTAGGTGTACACAACCTTGTAATTTTCATACGAAATGTGTTACGTGATACAGCTGTGACCGAAAAGGGAACATTTTGATAGCCAGTCGTTCTAATTATCCTAACATTCCTTATAAAGTTTTACGATTACAACTGCTTTTATGTTCGACAAAGTTTCTAATTATCTTAGTTTTGGTAATATAAAATAACTGTAGATATCCATATTATAAAAGCTACAGTTTTCATATATTTACATTGTATAAGATGTGCAATAGGATAGTAAAGGCGATGATTGTGGGTTATATCCGCATTTGGAGAAATTATTTTCATTTCTCCTCCTTGGTAAGATATAAGCGAAATTGAATAAAAACGTGGTATCTTGTCATTAGGTACACTATCTAAGGAGGAGTGTCTTAACACTAGGTTCTTCCTGCCTACTCTGCTGTGTGGGGAATACAGCGTGAAGCTAATTTATTTTATTATTTATCTTCTCCCCAATGATTGATCTTATCTTAGAAATTAATAAGTATGAGTAACATCCTATAAATAACATAATTGACACGTATACGACACGTTTCTAATTTGTAATCAAAAAAATTTACATATTTCCCACCAAAACTTTTATTATAGTTCAATTTTTTTTCAATCCAGACGCATTTTGATATATAATAAAATGTTAATATTAATAGCTACCTGCTTTACTTTAAACGTAAAAGCCAGTAAATCAAAAAGATGACGTAATATTACGAATGGAGATGAGCTGATCGATGGCGCAGGTTCAAGTTAAGTAAGGATACGCCCACGCATTACAAAAGATCATTAGGTACGAATCACCGCCGGTAATGTTGGAATATTAGAGATGGTTGATGAATACAAACTCGTGATGACTTCACGTGTGACCTGGGAACTTGCCGAATTGAATTTTGAATCATTAATTTAAAAAAAGGGGTACAAATTTAGCCTATTAAACAATAAATATTAACATTTCGATTCTTATGCCCTCGTAGCGCAGGGCCACAAGGATATGATTGTAACGGGTCGTTTGTGGATTTAATATTTTTATTTCTTCACTCTGGCAACAAAGCACAAGCCCGGCGTTGAGTTCCGCCACTCAATACGCAAGGCCTTGAAAAATTCGGCGAAAACTGGGAAACGGAATGTTTTAGTGCTAGGTTCTTTAAGGTAGGCAGAGGCCTACCCTGATATATGCATGAAGCTGATTTCTATTTTATTACTTCCAAAATTTATAAAAATGAAAATGATCCATACTCTCATTTACATAAAATGCTAGTTATAAATAATTACGTTGTAAATAGATAAATTCCACCAAAGCGTGAAGGAATGTCAGCGAAGAAGGAAATCAAGCGAATGCGTATTTTCAAATTATTAGATACTAAGATTAAGAATATTATTTTGAGTCAATTAAATATACCTATGTACATTATGTATTGAGATTGTGAATATTAAAATATATAGAAACAGTATTAATATGTAAATATTAATACTGTTCCTATATATTTTAATATTTTATCAAATCTAAATCAAGTAAAAGCTTAAATTAAACATATAGGTTTCTTTTAATATTGCTGGCTACACGACTTGTTTCTTTGTGTTTTTAAATAACACACAAGATAACCGAGTGTTAAGACACTCCGTTCCCCACTTTATGTTTCTAATTTGAATAAACGTGGAACAGACTAATCTTTTTAATTTTTGTTCTCTCTTTTTTATTAGCAAAAAATCTATGCGATGACATTAAATTGATCATAAAAGGTCAATTTATATTTTTAAAAGAAGAACTAATCTAAATATTATTTAAGTCCTTAATCTACTATATCGTCTGACAATGTAGAGTTAACAACTCTTATTCTGAGCCGATTGTAAATTGAACTCATGATAGATAATAAATAGATTTGTGCCTACCTATATTATATAGTATAAATAATACAGAGTGACAATTTCTATTTAAGTGTACGTTTAGTTTTATGTAAGTATATCTTTAACATTATGACGTTTTTCTAAATCTTAACTTAGTTTGGAAGTCAATTAGACAGATTTCAAAGCAAGTATAAACATCAACAATATTATATCAACCAGTCTTCATTATTATCATCGATAATATATCAATTACCTTAAATAAAACTAAAACTTAAAGTTTCAATAATAATATTTGAACACCATGCTAACAGGAGTGGAGGAGTGTCTTAACACTAGGTTCCCTCTACCTACCCTGCTGTGAGCGGGATTCAGCGTGAAACTGAAAAAAAACCATGCTAACAGTCACATCTGTTTCAAAGAATCAAATAGTCACAAATTTTTTT
Source organism: Heliconius hermathena (assembly GCA_013403705.1). Taxonomy (NCBI): domain Eukaryota; kingdom Metazoa; phylum Arthropoda; class Insecta; order Lepidoptera; family Nymphalidae; genus Heliconius; species Heliconius hermathena. The sequence goes on from JAAIXJ010000027.1 coordinate 520,468, forward strand.
GTTCACTACAAAATAGCCTTTTCATAATTAGGTGCCATTGTGGTATACAATAGCTTATATTAACACGACTGGTTAAGTAGCTAATAAAGAATAGATTTTGGTCAATAATTTATTATATCATTCGTATATTATAGATTGTTTTTCTATTTTTTGCATATAATCATAATATGATGGGTTAAAAGGACTCTAATTGCTTGATTTAAGTCTAGATAAATCTTAAATCTATCTTAAATGATTGAAGGAAGCGACGTAACATATTTTTGTGATATAAAAACGTGTGATCGAGAAGTAAACAACGAAACAAACAATAGGATTGAAATAAATCTGACATTCGTAAATGAGGTAACGAGCTGTCACACCGAAGGTCGATCTGTAGCCAATACTTGGAAATATACACATTAACCTCGTATACGTTAAATATTATATAAATGTTGTTTTAATAATTCACGAGGTCTTGGCTCTTGGAGCTCGCTATATACATAAATATAACGACATTATTGGGTGGGTAATTGGATTGTAATTGACACATTTTCTGTAATCAAAAGCAACTGGTATGCAATCGATTTTTTTTTCGTAGTTTCAAATATTCATTAATGTTTCACTTTCTATATTTTAAACGAAATTTTATGATCTATGGTTTTAATTTAATTAACTTTTGTCGTATAGCTTACGAGAAAAATCCTAAAAACCATATTATTCTACTTTTAATAAATTTTTAGCACATATTAGATCCATATAGACTTTTGATATATTTTTTATGTAATAGTGTATCCAAAACCTCTACTAACTTTTACTTTTGTGTGAAATTTAGTTCGTACTTGATCAGTATTTTTATAGCTGATCGAACCCCAGTGAGATTTCAACTTAGGACGTTTCTTTAACACTTTGACAATTTAAAAAAAAAACTAAACATACATACGTCTCAAATTTATAATTTACATACATACCATCAAGAAAATGATAAGTAATCGACATTATATTACCCGTGCCTAACATTTGATGACTTAAATCACTCGTAGCCAAATATCTCCATGGTCAGAGAAGGTCAACAATGTGTGAAATAAAATAATACGTACTAACAACAACCTGTTCCTCTAACTAATGATGTAGAACAAATTTGATTTGATGAGTGAGACTATCGTGTATCAGATATTATAATATGAGATGAGACCGGAGTCAGCAGCCAGGCCACCTGTGGTGTTGACTGATCACTAAATGAATAAATTATATTTTTATATTGAACAAACAGTAATGTCGGTGTATTAATTACTAGCTTTTACCTTCAGGTTTGCCTGCATGTTCAAATGGAAATAATTAAGAATGTCATATGACATGAAACATTTCTAGTGGTCTGAAACAGATGAAACTTCTTTAAAAAATATTTTATTAATATATATTTTGATATAACAATATAATTTTTATGTATTTACACTGCAAAACAAATTAAGGTTATAATTTTTTACTGTTTTAACAAATGATTAATAAAGCTGCAGCGGCACAGAGTCTGGCTGTTGTGGGTTCGATTTCCACTCAGGGGAACCGATTATTTTCATTTCCTCGTCCTAATAACAACGTGGCATTGAGTTCCGATACTTATCAAACAATGTCTCGAAAGTTGAGTAGAATGTGGTATACATATTATCTTTATACTATGCCTCTCTTCCTACACTGTGGCTATTATACAGCGTGAAGATTTATATTTTTAACAAATTAATGTAGGTATACATAAATGTTAAAACAATTTACATTTGCAAATGATTTGAGGCGTGCTTAATATTTTTGGTAAATTTTAGTGTGATTATCAAAATAAATAACGCAACGTTACATGTCCGATTATGTCCGCCTTGTACGCATGCATTATGCACGGGCGGCTGCAACGATGGTATTCGAAGCGACGATTATTAGGCTTAATTTCAACACTGTTGCCCTTTCTGCTTCCTACTTTTTTTTTCAATTCACGCTGTATTCTGTACATAGCAGGGTGGGCAGAGGGAACCTGGGAACCTAGTGTTAAGATATTCCGTTCCCATTTCTACACTATCATTCTCTACTTTCCACCGAATTTTGGTTATATAGTGTGTTGATTGGCGAAACAACACACCAGCTTCGATACCAGACCGAAGAAATGTAAATTTTAAGTATTTCATTTCCTCGAGTGGGAATCAAATTCACAACCAGTCGCGTTTGCACCACAGGTCTCATTAAATACTTAGTAGTATTTAATCAAAAAATTAAAATATATTATTATATAAAATGAACATATACATATAGAACAAATAAAATATTAGTAATATTATGTAAAAATAAACAAGAAGTGCATTTTAAATATTATTGTATTTTGTACATATAGCTATATATATATATATATATATATATATATATATATAGCTTCGGAAAATATTATAAATCAATTGAATTCTCTCTTTTAAATGTTGCTCCCCGTATATTTCAGAATATAAATCTTGAACAATAAAAAAATTTAAAACTATATCAAAATTTTGTCGCATTTGCATGTCGACTTATTCATGTAAGTTGTATGTGTCATTTAAAGCCATGTGTATTTAAATCCTACCTTAGCAACAAAATCATAATTTTTTTTTAATAAAAACAAATTAAATTAAATTAGCTTCACGCTGTATCCCGCACACAGCAAGTAGGCAGAGGGAACCTAGTGTTAAGACACTCCGTTCCCCACTTTCTGCCGAATTCTGGAGGCATTGCGTGTTGAGTGGCAGAACTCAACGCCGCGCTTAACCTCGACACCAGAGCGAAGAAATGAAAATATAAATTTAAGTAAATATTTCATCTCCTCGAGTGGGGATCGAACCCACAACCAGTCGGTTTTGCAGTCACACTTCGTGCCGCTGCGCCACGACCGGCCTCTATTTTTAATACAGCAGAAATTTATAATTTTTAATACATACGTTTCTTTAAAAAGTATTTTTCCTTCCCATATGTGGAATAATACTTTAAAAATGTAAAAATACATATTTTAAATTATTTTACTACACAATCCACCTTAAAATAACCAACTAATATAATTTAGCAAACGTAACAACTAAAATAGTTATTAGAACCTTCTCTTTTGTTAGACGTCCTTGTTATCTAAAAGCATAAATCACATACAAGTACTGAATGAATCGTATCTCTTACTCAAGGCCAATATGGATAACGGATTTTGAAAAAACAATTACCGTTCATTTTCGGCTAAAGGTGATTCACCCTACGTAACCTGAGATTTTCCTTGGAACCCACCTAAGAAAGTATCACGTATCCCAATAATTTCGAAAAAGGAAGGCATTAGGCCAACAGAAAGTAACTTTTTGAAAATAATTGATGGTAAATTAATTATTTAATAATACAGCAATGCACTAATTAGTGCGTACAGAATAAATAGAAACTTAGCTATTATTAATTTTACAATTTCCTGACTATATTATTACTTCCCTATTCGACACGGATGTTTGAAATTTATTTTTTTCTGAAACTCCGCCCCTAAATATGTATTAGTATAGCATAAAAGTGGCATGTTTAGCTTATACCATGCAATCTTCAAGTTTTGAAGACATTATACATATCTCTAAGAAATTAAGCAATAGATGATTTCCTTAAGAAAATCATGTATTTCATAAAGCATAACGTACATATTTAAAAATAAAAAACAATTTCACAATTGAGGCCGGTCGTGGCGCAGCGGCACGAGGTGTGACTGCAAAATCGACTGGTTGTGGGTTCGATCCCCACTCGAGGAGATGAAATATTTACTTAAATTTATATTTCCATTTCTTCGCTCTGGTGTCGAGGTTAAGCGCGGCGTTGAGTTCTGCCACTCAACACGCAATGCCTCCAGAATTCGGCAGAAAGTGGGGAACGGAGTGTCTTAACACTAGGTTCCCTCTGCCTACCCTGCTGTGTGCGGGATACAGCGTGAAGCTGATTTTTAATTTTAATTTCACATAGCGGGTTAGTCAGAGGGAACCTAGTATTACGAAACTCCGTTGTTCACTTTACAAGTTTCCACCCAATTATAAAGATACCTATTGCGTGTTGAGTTGTTAAACTCAACGCCTTGTTGCTAGAGAGAGGAAATAGGAGGAAGTGGGAATAGAACCCACAACCGCCACGTTTACAGTTACCGCTGTGCTGCTGCCCCACAGCGGCTTCTCTTTAATATTTCAAGTATATATTTAAATATTAAATGACTATGTAGCTTCTAAATAAGAAACATAAAAAAATTGAAAATGAAACCGTCGCATTTACAGTCAGAGATATTATTATTAAATATATTTTCAATTGCATATTTGTTAACAGGGCGTCAAAATCAAAATGGACGACGCCGGTAATATACTCATCAGACGCTATTCCAAGAGTAGCGTGTTCGTGAAGAGTACTGCCGCCACCAGCAACGAAGAGACGGCGATAGGCCAGGACATTGTGAAGCTGCCTGGCTACGCATTGGAACAAGAGAAAATATTTAAGGTAATATGATTGTTTTAGTAATATTATGTATGTTCGGTTGTTTACGCAAGCATAAAAAGAAAGGATGTAAAGGAAAATATTTTTAAAGAACGTATGGATTAGTGGTAACAGCAAATTTCAAGAAGCGCGGATTCCAATCCTGCTACGTTAATTTTTTTAAATATTTTCTAAATATCCTATCTGTAGTTAGAAATAACATTTATAAAACTTGAAAAATCAATCAATCAATGTGTAGTTATAGCCATGTTGATTAATATAATTTTACATCATACAAAAAAACTACTTATTTTAAAAAAATATGACTATAAAAAAAAATATTTTTTAAGAAGGAAAATTATAAATCAGCTTTAAGCTGTATCCCGTATTACACAGAAGGGTAGGCAGCGGGAACCTAGTGTTAAGACACTCCGTTCCCCACTTTCCGCCGAGTTCTGGAGGCATTGCATGTTGAGTGGCAGAACTCAACGCCGCTCAGCGCTTGGCCTCGACACCAGAGCGAAGAAATTAAAATATAAATGTAAATAAACATATCATTTCCTCGAGTGGGCATCGAACCCACAACCAGTCGATTTTACAGTCACACTTTGTGCTCCTGCGCCACGACTGGCCTTTTTATTTTATAAATTATAAAACAACAAGTGAGTGCACTTTTAATACCACTCGGGCCAAGTGTAACGAGTGTTTACCTGCAATCATTTCCGTCAAGGCGGACGGATGCCTTTGCGTAGTGAAATTTCGAAACACGCTCTATTAATTCCACGGCTGCCCGCGTAATTACAAGACATTCTTACGAGCTATGGTAATATTTAAAGACATTTCATTTCATTTAGATATTCCAGTGCATCTTTATTCTTTACTAGCGGCTCGCCCACGGCTTCGCCCGCTTAAAATACATGATTATTGATTTAATAAGCAGAATTGATTGACAACTATAATGACTTCTAATATGATTTTTTTACGACATTATCGTCAAAGAATTTTTGATTGTTTTAAATAAAAAAATACGACCATTGTTGATATTTAATATTTATAAAATATACATAAAGCTAATTATTTATTACACGTATATATTTTTGTAACTTTATGTTCTTTTTGTCAGTGTCAGTGAATAATTTAATTTACTCATTCAGAAAAAGCCTTAAATGTTAAATGATTAATTTGAAGGATTCATAATATTCTTTGTAAAATAACTGTAATAATTGCATATTAACTCCTGTGCAGTTTTTAAATTAGTTACATATATTATATGAACGAACCAACCAAAAAATCTTTGTATTTACTTGATATTTCTTTCAAGATCGTTCTTTATCTCTGTGTTGAATTAATTACGACTTCTTTCAAATGACGATAACTTTTTTTTTAATGAACCGATTTTGATGAACTAAACTTTAGTAGTTAAGTTGAGTTAAAACAAAGCAATTGGTGAAATTTTCAAGTAAATCGGTTCAGTACTTTCAGAGAAAAATGCGGACAAAAATATGTCGACAGACAGACAGACAGACAGACAAGAAATTCAAAAAAAATCTTTTTGCTTTCTATTATTCTTTTTAAGTGTCCCTCTATCCATTTCAGTCAAAATTACTAAATGTACAGACAAAATATTTTTACTGTCTTATTATGTATAGAGATTTTGAATGGGAGTGTATGTTTTTGTGTTTGGCGTGGCTATTTTATTTAGTTTTTGTTTAGAGGTGTGTGTTATAAGATGTTGCATATTTTTTTTTTACTTTTACCCACTTTTCCCTTATTTAAAAATGGTGGATGGTAGAATGTACTTTTTTGCCAAATAAAGAAGAGACATCTATAGTACAAATAATTTAAGGATAATTTAAATTAATAATGATTCATTAAGCGTATATGCCTATATCGCTATCCAAAAAGCTATGTAACAAAAATTAGATGGAAAAAAGGCAAGAATTGCCGTTTCTTGGCTATGAAAAATAGTGTTGTAGTTAAGACACTATTTTTTATAGTTTTTTCTTTATGTATGGAATACGTAAAGCTATAAAAAGTATGTATGTGTGTTTTACATGAAAGAGATTTCTCTTATCGAACTCCAAATCAAATCACACACTATTTTGCATCCATCTTTATCAAAATAAAAAAAAATACTACAACATTTTCCAAATGAAAACTTTGAGAACAAAATATAAAAATGCAATTATACTTAAGTGCAATAAAAGTAACATCAAATTTTATAGAGTTATTGCTGTGGTCATTTCGAGTGCATCACGACCAGCATAAGCACGAGTTGCTTTGACCGTGACATTGCTACGTAGTTTCTTGATGGTGTTACGAAATCCCCCAAATACATCTTTTCTTTCTATATTAATACTATAATGTAAAAATTTCTGGTAAATAAACAAAATTACTGTTTCATGAGAAAACTTTAGTGATTTGTTACTATCATCAAGTAGTAACCGTATCTAATTCCTTATCAGTCCCGAGACTTCGAGCATAGGTTCAAATCCTACTTAGGTGAAAGTCTCTATTAGTTATATAGTTAATTATTTATAGGACATTCGTGGTGCATGGGCACAAGCTTGTAACTGTAAATACGATAATTTGTGGGTATTATTGCCACTTGGGGAAGTAAAATATTTAATATTTTCATTTTCCCGCTTTGTTAACGAGGATAAGAGCGGCATTGAGTTCCGCCACTTAACACGCAATGCCTCCAGAATTCAAGGAACGGAATATCTAAGAACTATATTGCCAGGTACCCTCTGTCTACCCTGCTATGTACAAGATGTATCTACTATGATCTAAAACAATATTATTCTAAAAATATGACGAAAAATTATAAAATATTACAACAGGTTCCCTCTTTTTTTACTAAATATTTGCAACATTACATACTAAAAAGACTTCATCAATTCAATTCAATTCAATCATTCAATTCAAAACTGTTATATCTTCTTACTTACATCTGACTTTCATACGGAACACGGCTTCGTAACATATTCATATATTTGAAATATACTAATCAGGTCAATCCAAACAATAGAGGACTCACTTCCTAGTACGCAGCAAAACGTTAATTAGTAATTCATACTCCATTAACCGCAGTTTATGTAACTGAAGAACAATGCGAGAAGATAGCACCGTTCAGGAAAAGAACGGTCATTGCTTCACTTATTTAATTTCAATTTCGTTCTTGTTCAATTTCCGTGGGAATGGTCTGCATGAAAGTGCGTCGTTGGTGGCTGTAGCGACCCTAGGAAATTCGACCCTTCGCTTCGAAAATTTTAATTAATAAATTAAAGTTCTGTTATAGTAATAATGTTAGAAACGTTGTTAGTATAACAACGGACAAAATGACAAACAAATATGTATAAATATCTTTTTATACTAATTATTAAAACTCTTCCGTTACTGAGTGACTGACAGATAACTCACGACTACTGGAGCTAAAAAGTCGAAAGGCATGTAGATAGGTTAAGTAGGAAAGCACTAAGAGAAGATTTCTCAAAATTATCATCGTGAAAAACGGCATTTTCCATTTTGCTTGCAAAGTCTACGCAAACGAAGTTGCGAGCGACGACTAGTTCCCTTACATAATGAAATGTCGAAACATTGTTATTATAAAATGTAGTATTTTCGAGTATTTTGTATAATATAGTCGTAAAAAGTTATTATATTTGTCGGTTTGAATATTAATAAGACGATTATACCTTAATAGTAATATGTAAAATATAAATATCTCGTTCTAAAAAAAGAAAATCAAATTGATCATTTTTTTTTACTAATATGTTTTTGTATTTTCACGCTGTATCCCGCTCATCTACTATGAGCAGTAGTAACCAGGAAACCTAGTGTTAACACACTCCGTTCCCCATTAACACTTCCTTTCCCCACAACCGTCGCCTTTATGGTGTTACATTTGTGCTTGTGCGTCAAATTTCTTTGGTTTCCTTAATCCAAAACTGCGTTTCTTATTTATAACCGATTCTATTTTATTCATATTTCAATATATAATCTATAAAAAAAATATCTAGTTTATGTTATTAAATATAAAGAATCTAAAAGAATAGCTGCCAAGCCATCAAAATAATTAAATAACTTTTCATCATGACTGAGCTTCAATTTCGGTGACGTTCGAAGGCGAAAAGACTACTGATGACTTACGAATGCATGGCGGTAATTTTTTTGTAGATACCATCTTTCTCTTGGTCAATGTCAAATCTGATTTAAATCACTGTAGCGGTGATAATGCAGCTTTGGATATAATTTTAATTCGTTGATTTAGTGAGAACTTTGTGCAATTTGGATCGCTTTCTATATTTAGTAGTAGTAATACTGATTTTACATATTTACTAGATTCGAATCCTTATAATAAAAATAAAATCTACGTAGTGTGCAGGTGTTTAAAATTTTATTAAAATAATTAAATTGTAGTCAATGAGTTCTAAAATCACGGAATATTATAGATTTCCTCTTTACACTTAATTTTTTTTTTACTTTACACAATATATATAATACATTTAAAATAGCAAACTCTAGTGATAGATTCATTCCTCCACTTTTGCGACCTTTTCTACCACAAATAAAAAAATCTTTACTAAAAAGTTTTGCTTAATTGAACACGCTAATCTTAGGAACTACTATTCCGTATCGAAAAAAAAAACTATATTTTGTTGAATAGTGCATTTATAGAGGCAGCTTATAGTAGGCTTTTATTATATTATATTAATAGTTTCGATATAAGCCACTACACCTACAGTCGAAAATACATTTGGCGCTTACAATATCTCATATGTCACATAACTCTTGGTTATTCCCATATGACCAGGGTTGCGAAACCGCAGGTTAAATCTATAATTATATCAACAACTATTTCTGTCAACAGAAATCGAACTCACAACTGCACAACTGTTAAATATTTCTTAATACGACGATCTTAATCACAAATTTAAAACCAAATTAAATATTCTAGTAACTTGTAGTTAAAAGATAATTACAAAAAATAATATAACCCTCCGTACAAAAAATAATTACATTAAAGAGGAACTAACGATGGTGCAACATCAAATCAAGCTGCCATGCACTCGAGCGTTTTCATTTTCATTATTGACCGATGTCTTGTTATGTAATATTAACTCGATAACATCTCTAAGTCTATTGATTTGTCTGGCTCTATCTATTTATCAAGATGCGTTCGGGCGTATATATAAACAATGGATCTCAGTACTGACTGCTATGAGAAATTAGTTTAATTAAGGTTTAATTATATGATATGATTAAACGTAAAACAGTTTAATCATTCTTTCATTCATACATAGAAAGTTATCAGTTGTAAGTAATTTAAGGGTAACTTCTTTGTCTCTCCTTTCCTTTTTCTATTTCTTTTTCTTTTACTGAAACATAAAATAATGAATATGAAGTGATAATGGATACCAATCTTATCTTTTTTCCAATGTGTCCACACAGTCTGGTACAGTTTGACCTGAACAAGGACTGTCCCTGAAATATATTCAGAAATGAATGCCTAAATTAAAAAAAACTACTAGAAAAGAAATCTTACTTAATTATTACTTTTTGTTAACAGTTATTCGACATGAAGAAATTCCAATCAAATGTGAATCGGGAGCTCCGACGCTCGTATCCCGATCGCAGAAGACTGGAGACGCAATGCTTGAGCGCGGTCGCGTTTGTCAAATCAGACAGCGATCTACTGGAATGTCCCATATGGGTGCTGGTCATCAACGTTGTTGCTATGGACATGTTGAAATCGAAATTGCCTCCAGGTAAGCTTATTTTGTTTATCTTTAAGTAAAAAGAGGTCTAATACAAAATAAAGTTTTATTCCTTTAAAATATTGATATAATAAAAATTTTAAACCGAGCCTTTCTAAAAAAATAGTATTCGTTTCAATTATTCTTCGACGTGTCTGAATTAGAAAAAAAATAAGAATTCCTCTATCTTCTTAGACTAAATCATTCTGGCTACAGGAATTCCCAAAAGTTAGATACACACATAATTTTTGAGTATCCTTAAGTTGCCTACTTCCGGTCAAAAAATTACCTATACGCATATCTAAAAAACGTGTATTATGACGTCACTTAAACAAAACCACGACCAATCGAATGACTGACTGTTAACAAACTCTTTTATTTTACTCTTTAAAATATACAGGATCTAAATAGGTATACATCCGGCTAACGAGCGGACTGACCTCACGACAATAATATAGTACCTATAGTTTTTAAAGCAATTATAACCAAATTTCCTCTTAACCGATGACATGGATTTTTCACTATTTAAAATAACAATTTTAATTTTAAAATCTAGAATCCGTAGAAATAGAAACATTTTAAGTATAATGTAAGTTTTCCCCAGAGTGGATGGGACTTGAACACGCACACATTGTTGAGAGGTACAACTAGACATTTTACAACTGAGTCACGTTAATAGTTTTTATATTATTAAAAAATCGATACGAACAGTAATCGAAAAAAAAAGGCTCCATTAGGTCGTTCAATTTAATTTGCGATTATTAAATCTGTTTTTTAATACGGTAGTAACTTTTTTGTACAAATTATAAAGTTATGCCTAACAAACATCCTTCCTTTGGTGTAAAAATATAATACTTCAAAGATTTATTCATTGTAAAACGCTAATGCTTTTGTAACAATGATGCTTTAAATTCCTTTGTAAGATAAAATCTAAAATTGAACTAATTAATTTGTAACTTCGGTATTCTTTACCGTTTTATATTTATATCTTACTTAACTTCACAATTGAAAGAAAATTATTTAAAAAAAATCTCTAAATTTAAAATTTAATAAAATTGTTATATATTAATGTCTTTCTATCATTCTCATGAACAATATTTGATTTGATAAAGAAAATACAATAGAAAAACTAAAAACGTGATAAATAGTCGTGTACCTAATAATTGAACGAACATTGGCCATACATTTGTCATGGTACAAGTCCAACAAAAACTACAGAACAGGAAACCATTTTGTCCAACCCATTTTTATTACCTTGGGCAATACGAAGTTTAAATTAAAAACTAATCAGACGAAGACCATGTAGGCACTTCCGCATACTAAAACCTCTATAATGTAAAATAAAATGAAAACATACAGCCACAATATAAGTTGTTTTATAAAAAAACAAATTAAGGGTCGAGCTGTGGATAAAATCATAGCCCTGAGCTTAATGTAAATTGTGGTCTGCCATAAAATAATCTATATCGGATAGCGTGTGCTCGATCATTAAGCTTGACGTTATGGTCTATTTCCCGCACAGCGCCAGCCAAATCAGGTGAACAATCACATTCGCATTGCAAACTTGACATAAATTCACAATACAATTTGTTCAAAACAAATGACCTAACACGAATCGCCATGACCGAGACACAATGTTCCGAAGACGCTGCTATTTCTTATCTGAAAGTAGAAAAGAATACCATCTCAATAATGTACCATGAATCGCATTTGTCAAAACACTTCTTGCATATTTCACAATGCAAGCAGTTTGGCTGGAGATGGAATTGGTGTCATTTTCAATGAATCAAAACTCGTGAGATAATCTGCACCTTCCTCGACGTTAAAGCGTCGCTTTTAAAATGGCTATTGTAGGAACTACAAGGACGTTATCGAACATCGGTCACGCGTCATCGATATAGACATCAATTATCTTTGAGTATTTACAAATTAAAAAGACGTATGTAATTAAAAAATATATGTTACATATGAGAGAACATACAATTTTTCTTTAATACAAGATATATAGGGACAGTAAAAGAGTATTTGTTTCCAAATAAATAAATTAAATGTTTTGTTTAATTAAGTCTCGATCTAATATTACACATTTTACCTTGTCTCAGACCTCCAAAGAGCGCAGCCCCAGCTTTATGCAATAACAATGAATCGACCTCAACACTTATCATTAAGAAACAGCTAACGAACAAAATTTTAATTTTTATAATGCAACGTTCTCACGCCAAACTAAATATATGTCTTAAACAACGTCGTTACGACCTTGGTAAGAAAAAATTGTAAGCTAAGGAAATTCAACTTTATTATTAACATATAATTTTGATTGTATTAATAATTCTTTTTAAATTGATTTGTGAAATGATCTTCGATATTCGCAGAGTAATTGCAAGAAAACGTTCAATTTGTTTATATCAAGGCTACCAACCTTATCAAGAATTTTTTTCTTGTTTTGTTTTATCAATTTATATTAATTAGGAAGAGCTGGTTCTAGCTAGGATATAAAAGTTTGTCTAATTCAGTAAAGAATACATAATTATTTTTTTAACTTTTTACAATCAGAAAACAGTTTTCATAAAATAAGTATAAAACAAACATTTTCTGTTTCCAGCAATTTTATTATAAATTGCGAATCTGATTTAGTTCTCATAGCACGCAACCACATCAACTATGCACTGGCTTATTTCTCAGTAGCTCGCTTATTGTTAAGCAACAATACTATCTAAGTCGAATCTCGTGATGCACTCCTCATTTCACTCAAGTGTACTATGAATTTCTAACCCCGCTTTACCTTATTGCCAACGACTATTCCATATTCGATATTGATTTTGTGCAAATCGTACGAAATTTATGGGAAAGAAACCGCACTATAAGATTCCCGTGATTTCCCAGCGTTGATAAGATTCTAGATTTCCTGCAGTGGTTACGTGGTCTAACCGCTGTTTATCGGATGTGAAGCTCAAATAAATTTATTGATTTTGTGTCTATTTTAGGATTAGTTTGTTTAAAATATATACTACTCTCGATCAATGATGAAATAAACGTTATTTTTGCATTTTGTAAAACTATACCATATGATGTGTATTGCAAGTTATTTACAGAAAAAATACTTTTATCTATATTGGGAAAAATACATATTGGGAAAATTACATAGTAACTAAAAAGTTATCAAAAAATATCTCAAACATAAAATTTTATTAATTTATAAATAATTACAATGACATCTTCCTCTAACATTTTTCTGCATTGTTCCTTAATGTGTGTTTCTGTAAGAAGATCTGATTCTTTGTTAACGTAGACTCTATGTTCCGCGGACCGACAAATTTCGATTTCAACATGAAGGTCGGACGCATTCGTGACTAACTGTGGCATAACTAGATCGTCAGAACAGATCCATTTACCTATATCTCATTAGAGAGCTCATTTCGAACTTTAGATTAGCATCAATCGAAATTTTAAAGTTGGTCAAACAATTCGTGACTGATATTATGCAAAATAGCGCGAATAACCTACAATAGGAAGTTTAATACGGTTTAAAAAAGTAAAAGTGATTTTGATGTTGCAAATGCAGGCTAATGGAAGCATTGAGTAACAAAATTTCATATACTTTTCGGAATACTCAATTGTTCGCAAGATAAATATATTCATGTTAAATAAATCTTTACGACTTTCTTATATTTTTTGAGATTATCTGCAATGGTCGGAGAAGTTCTTTGAAGTAGACTTATCTTAAATTTTACGATCACCTTTTCAGACATTAAAAACTTTTGTACCATTTAAAGATTCAGGTCATTGACGAAGCTAATCTGGATTCTAATGGTGTTGCGAACTGTGTTCGCTATGAACACACGTTGATCTTTACAAGCCTAGAATCAAGATATGCAGATACTATGTACGCCTATCCTATTCAACACTAGCGCACCTGTCCTTGCTTAACCTAAGGATTAACGTATAGGCCTTCCTTAGGATTTCTATTACTTTTAAAATGCATTCTATCATAATTTATCAATTATGATACCACACACAGAAATATCAATTACATTTTAAAGAAAATTAAACTGGTTTGAACGTATATTTTTCCCAATTTCTATCTATCGTTCCTAAGTGCAGAAAAGATTTATTATTAAAATTCACCATAATCAAAATCACAATTACAAAATTTAATTTATTACATTTATTATTGTTGAATTTGTTGAAAACATGCACATATAGGTATATCTAAACTGGAATACTATAAATCATCTTCTACAATTACTATTAGAAGGTAAATCAGTCATCTAATAATATTAAGGTTGAAGTATTTAAATTGTATTGATGCAATTTATAGATTCATTATGATAAAAATTGCCTCATAACCACTTAATTCTAATAGTCATTTTGAAGGCGTTTGGTTATTAGATATTAATAAACGCTGCCTACTGTGTACAACTAAATCTTTTAAGTGATTTCCGCTGTCTCACTCGTTTTAATTTGAAATGATAGACGTACGAAGACACTAAATTCCAAGTTTCATAAATATATCACGAATGTTATATACGTGATATATTTATTATATGAAACTTGGACTTCTACTAAAGCGTACGAAATTGTAGAATTGACAATAAACGATAAGTAATTTAAATGTAATTTGATATGTACTCGTATATAATGGCGATTTCCCAACATTAGCGATGATGTGTCAATTTTCGCAAACATTTCCTTGGATTTCTAGAAACTATCTAGGCTTGTTATTATTGTGATTAAACATTAGTAGCGGTACAAGTAATGTATTGGGTTAAAAAGCTCATAAACAGCTGTTGTTAAATGTGAATACCTATATTAGTTTATATGTAACCTTTACCGTAGGTTCTGGTCGTGGCGAGTGATTGCCATCCGATCGCTGCATCACGACGTTACCTACGTTCAGGTCGATTGCAAAATGCTATCTGAATGCATAAAGTGTTAGATAATATGATCCATTAGACGTTTTATTATTTACAAAATTGTGTTAAGCTGTTATTTTGAGCAGTTTATAAATAAAAAAATTAAATGTCTTTTTTTTATATTTTGATAATGAGAGAAAAGTAAATATGTTTTTGGCACCATCCTGGCGCATTGACTCTGATGAGAATTATTTCGACCCCCGCTAGTGAGAGCATATTTAAATTCATTTCATTTCTTTCATTTGGTTACCAACCAAAGTGCGGCGTTGAGTTCCGCCACTTAACACGCAATATCTCTAACTTTGGGCGAAAGTTTCCTTTATACTGGTATACGGAAAAAAGCGTATTGCTGGTTCTTTTTTTTTTGGTTTATTTTGGTACCAGATTTGAACTTCATCTTTGTAAATAAGTTTAGAAATATGCACCAAAATCCTTGACATACATTCGGCAAATCCATTCATCGAATTCATATTTTTTTTAATTGCCAAATAAATTACAAATTAATTTGCGTAATGACAATTTTTATGTACATTTTAAATATTAATATTTTTTTT
Organism: Heliconius hermathena; assembly: GCA_013403705.1. Lineage (NCBI taxonomy): Eukaryota > Metazoa > Arthropoda > Insecta > Lepidoptera > Nymphalidae > Heliconius > Heliconius hermathena. The sequence goes on from JAAIXJ010000027.1 coordinate 536,149, forward strand.
AATATTAAATAATATACTCGAGTCAACCTTCAATCGTGTCTAGACTATTTGAAATCGTCCTAAACAAAACCTGCAAGCTTTAGTTTTGAAATATGTATTTAGTTATAAATTGGCACTCTTAGAACTATGGAACTACCTGTAGTAAAGGTCATGAAATCAATTCCAATCTTATATCCAGTCTTTTCGGTAGACTAATTTAGCTTATACTTGTTACTAAACTAAATTTAGAATTCAAAAGAGAATAAAATAAGAATCGTTATATAAATTTAAGGTCAGCTCCTATATTTTTATTTTTGTAATTTTTTCTTCGTACTACGCACATTGTAGCCTGTTTCAGTGATTAAATTTTTGTATTTTCTTTAACATCTTCATTATAAAGGTGTATGTTCTACAAATATATAATTTTATATAGCGTTAGAAGTTCTTAAATACTAATAAATAATATTACAATACCAAAAGGCCGTTGTGGCGTAGGGCCACAATTATTAATATTTTCATTTCTTCGCTCTGGCACCAAGGCAAAAAGCCCGGCATTGACTTCAGCCGCTCAACGCGCAATACCTCGAAAAATATGATGGAAAGTGGAGAACGGAGTGTCTTAACACTAGGTTGTAATTTGATTTTAATAATATTACATTATCAAAACTTTACATGCTATGATTTATGAACTATTTAAATTTAATTGTAAAAATTGTCAATAATTCATTAAATATTTTTGTCAACAGTTCAAAGACCAATGGACATCAAGAACAGACCACGCATCCCTATTCCTGATGAGGACCCCTACAGCATTGCCAGTTCTAACGCTAACGGATCAGGATCTAGCGGCAGTTCCGGTGGATACGGCCACAGTGGTCACAACGGTCACAATGGTCATAATGGCCACAATGGGCACAACGGCCACAATGGTCACAATGGTCATAATGGAAATAATGGTCATGGTGTTGTGGCCGCAACCAGGGAACAGCTGATGATGCAAATGGGACAGAGGAGAGGTGAAAAGCCTCCCAATCTACCTCCTAGGGAAAATGGTTACGGACCAGCCGATATTCCTAAGGTATTTTTTTTTGTTTAAAACATAGTTAAATATACGAAATATCGTAATAATTAGCATTTAGCTGAACGCAACAGCGGATTGTAATTTCAAATACTACACACTGCTTAAGAGAACGCGGAGGAGTAAAAAGATGTTTCACAGGCGGGTTTGTTAAAAAACATTTCAGATTTGCTTTTTATTATGACATATTCTGGTTTTTGTTGGTTATGTTACATTTATAATGCTTTAAAATATTTAAAATCACACCGGCAACTTCATAAATCACCTAAATCTTAGCGGCCATATAATTAAGTGAAGGGCTCTTAAAAACTTAGCCGAAGAAAAAAATACATTATAATGACTAATGATGGTAAAAAATGAGAAATGATCGCTGCTCTACGAATGAACTGCCCTATAAGAGCGTTTCTCCGCTGTAGTATACAACTAGCGACGGTAAGTTCCGCCACTCACCAGACCTGTGTGTCCGTGTCTTAAATTTGGACGGAAAGCGGAGAACGGAAACAACAGTGTATCTATATATGCCTGCTTACCCCGATATATCCTGGATAAAGTGTGAAACTAAAACAAAGTAGTTATCGTGTTTAATGAGGTACGCACACACTAGCGCCAACGGCTAAAAAATATTTCGAAATGTTTAACCTTCTTTAAAAATAGTTTTTTTTTATTTGATTTAAAGTAACTTTTCCTTTCTATACCATAACATTTTATTTATATCGCAATCACGATTTATCAAGAACGCTCGCCGCCCTTCGACTAGGTTTTATAACGTTTAATGGAAACCGTTCACACCAAGAATTATTAAAGCAGTAACCGACAAACACGCATAATGCCCAATTTCTTATATATTAGATGCGGTTACAGACTGACCGTGTAGTCTTATTTCTGTTATAGTGAAAATTACATTATCTTTATTACTCCACGCTGCCACTGTTTAGTTTGTAATGTATTTTTAAATCAATTTGCCTGTTTTTTTTTTCATTGTACGGCCTTTTAAATTCTCACAATGTTATATTGCCGAGTAGCGATATTTCATGTAATAACGTAATTTTACTTCGCTATTTTGATGAGTAATGTTTAAGATTATTACAGTTTGTATAATAGCAATTATTTTCTCTTTTGCATGCTTTTTAGGCCTTCATGGCGCAGTAGTAAAATGCCTCACTCTAAATGCGATGGTTTTGGGTGCGATCCCTGTTCAGTAGTTTTTTAATTATTTCAATTTTTCCGCCCCCATAAACATACGACATAAACAGACGAGTTTCGCCACTCAACACGAAATGTCTCGAAAATTGGGCGCAATGTAGGGAACAGAGTGTCAATAACCTGTTGTTAACTAGACTCCCTCCGCATAGATTGCTTTTAGGGAAAAAAAGAAACTGCTTCCTTTTCAATTTGTATTGCAGCATATAATAAAGATTTCAACTTATTATAATATTGAATATACATTAAGCTAACGCCTTGTAATTAGTCTATCACGATCTTATATGTAAAGGACTATATTAAGAACAAAATTATGACTTTTGATAAAGTTTGCTTTAAATAAATCCACGATCTCACTTCGTGCGATACAAAGTAATTCCAATTATTCGCTAACAAACTTCATATCAAATTTATTACGCAGATTGGCACTTAAAATAAGTTATCAACTACTTGTCATATGTAAAAAGCTTCTAAATCCTTAATCTTTAATACGAAGCAGGATACAAATCACTTCAGCTGGGATCAGCGTCGTGAATCACAAATGCTTTTAATGGAAATCAAACCTTGACCCTTCGATTGAAAATTATAAATGAAGAGGAATTTTAAAATAAAAGGGACATTTAATGTATTATAGATTGATAAAAGCCCGATTTACGCAAAGTGATTTTGTGACGTGCCTCGACGTGAATAATGAATTTTGTATATTATATTTACTCAATATTCTACTTTGGTTGGTAAGATCTGTAGTATAAAAAATAAAATAATTTCATTCGAAACAACACTGAATAAAACAAAATGAACATTTCATAAATTTTAGTTTAAGCTTTCTAAATGATTTAAAGAACAATAGAATTTATCCAACCACAATATTTGTGCGTGTAAGAGTTTTTAGATTTCTTTTTATTTAATTATTTAGCTTCACGCACATAGCAGGTTGGGCAGACCTGGGGGAGTGTTAAGACACTCTGGACACGCTGTTCCCATTAAAAAAACTTCCGTATCCGTATCGTACTGAGATTTTCTTCATCTAGAACACAATATTTAAGTATATGTGGCACAAAGTGCAGTAAACTATGGTTTTAATTAGGTCATATGGTAATTTTTTTTTGAGTCCATTGTGACACAGTGAGATAGTAGACTCTTGACGGAATGGTTGTAGGTTCGATCCTCATTCGAGGAAATTAATTATTTTAATTTCCCCGCTCTGAAAGTCAAAGCGCGACATCTCCGCTATCCCACACAAGGTCTAAGAAATCGTGTGGGAAAGTGGGGAACGGAGTGTCTTAATATGGGATTACCTTTGACTGTGCTGAAAAAAAAATCAACTTTGCTATTTAACTTTTTTATACAAATTTGAATACATAGCATTAATATCTATTATGACATATAGTTATACATAGTATGGACTATACTCACAATCATATTAATAGAAATTTATTACCAAACTCATCAAGACCCAATAACGTTATGCAGTACGCTCGAGCCGAAGTGAAAGTTCAGTCATTTAACGCCTGTTAGCTCGGAATTCATCTAATAATCCGACATTAGATATCTTTTTGTAGATCGTGTGTATAAAAAATATCGCGTTCCAGTAGTTGTACCAGTCAGTGTTGTTTTTCTTTTGATAGCAAAAGGTAAACGGTAGTTGTCTGAATGATTTAACATACTGAATTAATTAATAACTTCAGATGGAAGACTAAAAAATTTTAATTAAAAAATCTGTCTAATTTTGTTATTGTTTTAATTAGTATCTATATATTTTTAAAAAACATAAAAGATATATTTTTTATATTATAAATTATTATGTTTTAAAGAAACTCTCAAATATCTTCTTCAAATGAATTCGTTATCCTTAACTGCCGGCAAGTATCAACAAATTCATATTAAAAAGATTATTACTTTTATTGTGAAAATCAAAACAATTATGAATTAATTATGGTCAATTCTGACTAAAATAAAATACCTTATAATGTATTTGAAAAAATCACATACATTTAGTCCATTTAAGTTAACAAAGGTGGAACGTATATTGATAATATCAAAGATATCATTGCCGCTAAAGATGAATGTCAGTAGGCGTGAAGTCCTGCCTTTTTATTGCTTTATCCAAATAGCAATGCTATGACATGATAAAGATCAGGAATGTTTCCTTTGCTTACTTTTATTATTAATTCAATGCGTACTCATGTCAGTCTATAAATAACAATAGAAATCGATTTAACTGATTGCGATCTGAAGATTTCAGATATATTTATAATTTGCATTGAAATTGTTGCAGAAATTAAAGTAAAAATGTATACTTCTTTTCGTTTCGTAATTTTTATATCTAAAATTAATAAAAATGAGAAAAATAACGATAAAAAAGTTAAAATTAAGTTAGAAAATAAGCGATTAGTTCAGCAGACGTGACTCCATGTCCATTAACGTTATATAAAGCGACTACAATTGCTAAACGAACTACGAAAGTATATTGCAATCGGGGTGGCGAACATTTGTTTAAGTCAATAAGTCTCCCCTACAATATGAGTGTCGTATCAACATAAGTTGTCCATTGATCTCGTTTTACCTTGTAAGGAGATAAGGTGTACTATCCGTACCCACGCATTACTTTAAATGTTTTTTCACGTTTTGCTACAAACAATCTGGTTTTAATACAATTCTGTGTGTTCCAATAGCGTAATCGAAGTGACGCTGTTTATTATATTCTCCTTTGAAACATTTCAATCGGACTTGTTTATTAAAGAGAGTTGGCTCGATTCGAAGTCTACAAAGACTAATGGCTTAAGGAATATGATCAGACTAAATAAAATCAAAGAAAATAAAATTGTAGCATTTAACCTTCAAGGGATAATACGGGCTTTTGTTTTTTGACCAAAACAATTTATTAATACAATAAGAAAAATAATGTTTGAATCTTAATGAAATATTTTAATTTATTGTTTCACAGCCGGATTACGATGACATTGAAGTTAATGAACGCGTCCCAACGCAATTCCCAAGAGGAAAGTCAGATAAAGGAAAAGATAATAAGAAATACGGTAAGCCATTTTTTTGCTATACTACTAGAAATATTTAAAATAATTTTATAAATTCAATAATAATTTCCAAATTAAAGTTTTGTTTATGTTAAAAATATCTTTGTCACCGCCTTTCTCTGTGAGTATCCGAGATTTAACCTTTTACTTAAAATATGCAAGCCATTTTGTCCCTAATTAAAATAGTTAGAACGCTCATTAAATTAGGAACACAAAACACTAAACTTGCGTAGCTATTGTGGGATTTAATTAACTTAAGCAGGAGATACGAAAAAAATAGTTCTACAATAGTTGCATTAATTATTTCAAGGTAATAAATTGTCTTCAAGAATTGCGATGTGCGCAAATCGAAGTTTTTCAGCTAGAAAAGCTCTAAGTGTATGGAGCAGAGGACCCACTTTTTAGTAACATTTTGATCGCCTACACTGTATTGCATCCTACAAGTTGACTTCTATAGCACTTCTATATGTATACATTGTATGTTGATTAGCAAAGGCGCCTACATGAATATCTAACTTCCTAATAAGTAAATTGAAATCGTTTAATAATCGATGAATATAAATAAAACATAAACGAATAAAGCTAAAAAAAACAAACTAATACAAACATTTAGAAATATATAAATACCTACATACGCTTAAACACAATTTGAAAGGAATGGATTCAAACAATAGATTATTTAGCAGTTACAAAATACTGATTCAATATAATACGCCTAAATTTAACATAAGGATTTATATTTCGATCATGTAAATTACATATTAACATGATGCAAGTACAAATATTACGATACTAATATTGTTTAGAGGATCGTAATTTATAAATCATCACGATTAAAACGGAGAGTTTCATCACTCCTTAGGGTTATGGTGAATAATTTGAGTTAATACCACTTAGTCTTCTTCCATCTCTTTTAAAATTTTACTCATTCGCTAATTCGATTTCAAGGCCAAGCTTTACTGTAAATATTTCAATAAAAATAACTTAAATAGTCTTAATAATTAAACATTTATGTATAATTCCAGATATTAAGCATAATTCCAGATATTTAATTTTTGTGTAGAAAACATCAAATCGGTTTTAAGTTGTAACTGATTCAAAAACCTTACCTTTACCGAAACCTGTAGGGAGATCACCAGATGTGTGACCTACATACAATATCACTTACAGTTCGGTAATAACGAAAAGAGGCTTAATTTGTATTTCATGTCAAATCTTGAACGTTCGTGTAAGAATACTAAGTAGGTTGACATTTGATAAGCAAGTCATGTAACATAAATAGATGTAGAATCCACCTGATCTGAGCCCGTGATCTCATCATGGGATTACCGCCTACTCGACAGAACGTGTGAAAAATCGACCAGGTTTATTGAATAGAAAAAATAATGACCAATTTTTTTTCGTTTTATTCTTCAAAAGCAAAAATCGCTAAGTATTGCTCTGATCTTTGCTGTCATTTTTAATAAAAGATCGTTCTACTCTAGGATTTGGTTACTAATGCAGCACTATTAAAAATGTCCATCGATATAAATATATAAGTTTCTCAGATTGAGAAGCGATCCGACATCCATTGCGTACAAACAGACACTTTCATTCGTGCCATAATGTGTAGACTCTCTTATTTTTCATTTATACATTATAATTTACTTTTGTTCTACTATCATTATATGGGAACTGTGATTTATGACCAATAATATATTTACGAGTATAACAATGAATAAGTATTGAAAATCAATTAATTTTACGCGTGCTTTATATGACGTGGTTGCAGATATAAGTTCACGTTTGCCCCAAATGTCACAGATGGAGCAGAGCAGAGGTTACCAGACAATACTGTTTCGCAACCTCCAGCTGACATTTGGGCATATCCTTGATATTTAAATAGACGGTTCTTTGCGGGCGTAGGATGCGGAACATAAAGTGCACGCATTCATTGTCTTTTTTTTATTGTAAATATTTCTACCGAAAGTTTAGTGTTCTTTTAGTGTAGTTAGGTCTTTTTGAAGCGATGTTTGTGATTCTATTCTAATTCTACTAAGGGATTCTTTTTTTTTTTCCTTGGGGTTTAGTTAGATTCTTATTTTGATACATAGAATTTTGAACCTACTCATTTCTTTTTAATAAGGGCAAAATTGGGAACGATGTTAGCTAGATAATCCCGCTCAAAAATATGATAAATCCGTAAAAGTATAAAATAAAAAATTGAACTCTAACAAATTTAAATTCTAAAATTAAGCCCATTAAACATATCTTGACAGTAAACTATACGAGACTTAAAAGGTAATGCAATTATCTTTGATTTGACAATCGTTCGTGGGAAAGATACTGAGTGAAACGTTAAATGTTACCTGTGTATCTAAAAGTCTAAGACTAGACACGTTGAATTCCTTATTTTACAAGTGAATAATATTTTTTATTATGAAATGTTTGTCCTGCGTCCATGTTTATATAAACAACTTTAATGAGATGCAGATTATATATTATTAACATTCACAAATGTTTTTTCAAGTAATAAATAAATAATGACTAAAAACGTGTGAGATGCTGCTGGATAGATTAGTAAATAACAATAATTTGTAATGTCGTATTGTCTTATGTTTCATTTAAATATTATTTAGGAATTATAATACTTAAATATAAATAATAGATACATTAAGGCTGTTTATGCGTATATGATGGCACAATACAGTTGATGACCCGCAATATTAAGTGATTTATACATTTCATTGGTAATATATTTTATTTACTGTCTATAAGTACAATATAATTATCCAGTGATCCTTATAGTACCAACTAATAACATATTTTAAAATAATCTAACTTGATTTGATTTTTATTTTCAGATGACCCTTACTACTGTGGACTTCGCGCGCGTGTGCCCAACTTCGTGAAGGCCACAGGCAAGCACGTGCTCCCAGCGATGACAGAACGCCTCACTCTAAAGGAGACGCCAGTGCCCAGCAAGCGTTACAGCGTGGTCCAACAGGGACCCTTCCACCCCCCATTCGTCCCCATACAAGCCCCCATATGGCACGCACGTTCATATGAAAGTGGAATCGGTGCGTACCGTCCCAGAAAAGAGAAGCTCATGTATCAATTCTATCCCAACAGAGAACGTCGGCCCCTAGTGATACAGCAGCCCCGCTAACTAATCAATACAATCTACGCTACAATCTTGGTATTTACCCCCCTTTTTTATTCACTTCGCTTGGCACGCCTCATGCTTAGTTGGTTCACACGTTTGTGTCCTTTCACCGTTTAGTTTTTTTTTAAATTAAAAGTACTTCCACTTAATTCCTTATAATGCTATGGTAATATCGACTAAGTCGGTCCTTCGGCTTTAGTAGCACGCGTCACGCTTGGTTATACCATTTCTGTTTGACCTTCACTTTATTTATTGATTTCTGATACACTTAAGTTTATCTATTTTTTTACACTTTACTTTTAATACATTATTACTTTTTTTTGGATAATAGTCTACTCTTATATTTAATATTTAATTATTAATATGTAACTAAAGTAATATATTCAGTACTTATCAAGAATATCTATTCCGACAGCTTAAAATCTTCTTTAAAAAATGTTTATTACTTATCCTAACTAAAAAAACGCTTCGATCTGCAAACCCGAATCTTTCGTCCCATCCTATTCCCCAATAATCTCTTTTTTTTCATATACAACATTACATGAGATCACATCGACATCAGACCGTCGCTGGACTTGGACATGGCTTCGCTTCATTCATTTTTAGTATAGGAGTAAATACCAAAGCCTTGAAAATAAATAATTAATAAAATAGATAAATATAAAATATTTTACAATTGTAATTTTTTTAAATGTTTAGCTGATTAAGTATTAAATACTTTATTGTAATCATTAACGAAAGTAAACAAAAATATTTCATATACATTATAGATGTTCTTTAAAACATCTATAATGTATATGAAATATTAATTAATTTAATAATTAAAAAGGTCCAAAAAAAAACAAAATGATATCAATATATTAATGAGATGGGTTCGATTCCCACTCAGGGGAATGAATTATTATTTATTAATATTTTCATCGCTCTGGTAATAAGGCAAAGCGCGGCGTTGAATGCCTCGAAAGTTCACCAAAAGAAGAGTACAGAATGTCTTAGTTCCTTCTGCCTATGTACCCTATATGCGGGATACAGCGTGAAGCTATAAAAATAAACCCTATAAAATTACTTCACAATTTGAAAAGGTACAGTTGTATGCAGCGTGCCTACTATATAAGTTCGTGATCGTGTGCGTCCTACATTGGACCTTGTTTTGCAATCCTCCGAACAACTAAAGTATATTGACAAGTTATAATTCCAACACTTAATACTAGTATAATTTCGTACAAAAATCACTAACTTAGTATATTTTAAACGAAATTGCGACGGTTAATTTAATATTATTAAATACTGTTTAAAAATTTTTAATTTTACCGTTTTAAGAGTTTTTTGTTTGTCACGGTCGAATTATTTACATCTAACAATTTTATTTAATAATTTTTATTTTTCTTAATCATTATTTATCAAAATTCTAAATTATGATGGACAATTATTAAAATATACTAAGTAAATTTAAATACTTTTTATATGATCAATATTATTTTACTAAATATAATATGCATGCTGCTAGTCTCATATTATTATAGCATGCGTAAATCACCCAAAATGTCATGATTTCCATTTTTCTTTCTTACATGGTTACTCTTAACGAACAAATATAAAAATAATATATAATAATATTAAAATATATTGAACTTTAATGTTGTGTTTCTCAAATTTATTTTTCATTTTTATTTTACTTATAATATGAGACCAGTCGTGGCACAGGGTCAAAAAGTGTGACTGTAAACGCGACAAGTTGTAGGTTCGATTCCCATTCGAAATTAAATATTTAATATTTTCGCTCTGGTGTTGAGGCAAAGCACGGCGTTGAGTTCAACTCAACACGCAATGCCTGCAGAATTCGACGGAAATTGGGAACGAAGTGTTTTAACATTAGGTTCCCCCTGTCTACACTGCTGTGTGCGGGAAACAGCGTGAAGCTGATTAGTTATAATAAAAATTAAAAAGAGTTAACCGTGTACGTGTACCTATATATATATCGTTCGTAGCGTCTAATATCAACTAAACATTTTTCATATGAACTATAATTTAACACTTATTTGCAGATGGTGATCCCTACGACCCTTACGCTGTGTACGGCAGACTGCCCGTCCCCGGCCGCTTCCCGCCCCCGCCCGCTCCCAACGCGCGTCACATGTTCATCGGAGAATGGGACTAAAAACTGTATTTTTTTGCTAATTTTGGTAATATCACTTCGATGGTTTCATATACAATAAATTTTATATCGTTCTATTCTTTTTTATTAATGTTCTTAATATAATATATGTAACTGTCTGTAAATGTTTTTTTTTAATTGTAATTAGATGTGTAAATTGTATTTTTTTTTTGTATTAAAAAGAATAGATAACGATATCGAGTTTGCAACTAATATTGTTTGTTTGAAGTGATCGTATCAAACTGTAAATATATATTTTTTGTAAATTATCAACATAATTTACTGTGTATTTGACTTATTCGACTCGACTTTGTAAAATAAACGATTAATGTGTTTACTCAAGTAGCATAGTTTTGTAATCGTAATGTGAACTTAAGTGCTTTACGTTCAATAATCACTGCCAATATACATATTTATATACGTTTTAAGCGTTATGATTTTGTAACTTTCACATTTTGACGCCATTTTCTTTTCATTTTCGTCATTCGGTGGTGATAGTTACAAAATTTGCTAATTTACTTAAAGTTAAGTATTCTTAAGATAAAGTGTCAATCCTAGTCAGCACAGGGTTGGATTTAAAAAAAATGCAAAAGAAACTATGGATCGGATTTAATTTAAGATTCTTGAACAAAATCAGAAGAATTGCTATTTTTATATATTTTTTTATAAATTTATTGATAAATAACTTGTAAATTCTAGCTATTATTTCTCATGTTTCTTAAATTTGTAAATAGTGTTCTTCTTTTTTCTATGTACATCTAAGTACATTAAGTGTTAAAATAATTTAACCATATGCTATTCCCATTACGAATATTTTATAAATACTCAAGTATACTTAGATTTAGAAGTAATTTTGTACAATATATTGACAGTTTTGTACTTTTATAATGTCAATATTTAGGTATACCTATAAGTTTTTAGTTACACCTGACTCGAAAATTGTAAAAAAAGCAAAATTATTCGTGTTATGATTTTATTCGATTTTTTAAATGAAATAATTTCGGTGCTAGACAGGTTACCATTCTGTTTTATATAATGTTTTTAGAATAATTATACTGTAAAACTGCCTGGAGCCTGATACTATCTCTTATATGTAATAGTGCAGGTATATTCATTATTTACTCTTTTTAAATATTTTCTTTCTACAAATTTCTATATTTTTTCAAAATATTTACTACTCAGCGTCATATACTGTTTAAACCATATATTTCAAGTAAAATCGTCAGCATGTTTTACGTAACTATTAATTGAAATATAAATATATATTTTTATAATGTGAATAAATTATTATTTTTATTTGAATTACTGTTGACGAGTGTACTTTTAGTTTATCAACATCCATACATAATATAACGTAGGGTGTTGGTTATTCTGTAACCTAATTTAAGAAAATTTAAGCAATTTGTAAGAATCAAATCAATATACAATTATTTCAATATATGTTTTTTATTTGTGTGACCGGCTTCGTTGATTTATTTAATTACAGTTATGAAATTGCCTATAAAGTTATAAGTGGAAAACTTCCACCAGAAATAGTATTAAAATAATATTCTGTGCCAAAAACATATTTATAAATTTAAACATTGCAGCTTACACATTAAATAAATAACAAAAATAATTATAAATAAAAAATTGGCCTTCTTTCGGTTTTTTTCCCATAATTATTTTATTAATGTTTGGGACAAGTTGTACTTAATTCTGCTGTAACGACGCTTTGCTTCTTTAGGTCAAATTAACCACAGTAGTTAACAATTCGACTACTAATAACATAGTTTATCCTTTACATCTCTTCATACAATTCATTAAATAGGGATAAGATTTATTTTTCCAAAAATGTTTTTTAAAAAATATTCTTATAACTATAGTAAATACGAATTCGAATTTCTATTAACCTCATTTTCAATTTTTTTTCAACTTTTGAGTTGCAGTGATCCAACTTCTCTTCGATCCAACGAATATTAACACCATATTGACTGATCTCCGAAGCCTGGACGATAGCATCCATTTCTTTATTTAACTGTTACATTGCTTGATTGAAAAAATCCAAACTCAATATAATCACTTATAAGAANGTGAAGTACCGTCTCGCTCTGTTGATGACCCCCAGTTTCTTCGAGGCCAACTTGGTCTTGCTTTATTGACTGATCTCCGAAGCCTGGACGATAGCATCCTTTTTTTATTATATTTAACTGTTACATTGCTTGATTGAAAAAATCCAAACTCAATATAATCACTTATAAGAAGTATTGATCAATAATATTTAATATACATATTGCAGTAAATTACACTCACTATATCACCGCTCTATATTTAAATATTATAGAAAATGCAATATTTGAATAGTGTGTTATATACAATTTTTTTATCATACTTGAAAATGCGTATCTACATTTTATCGTTGATTTAAAGCTCACATTGTTATGTGTTACAGTTAATTAATTAACTTATTAATTCACATGGGTTTTTTCTTAAGACTACTACTATATATTACTACTACAATTTTATCAGCTTCACGCTGTATCCCGCACACAGCTGAGTTGGCCGACGGAACATAGTGATAAGATACTCCGTTCCCCAATTTACGCCGTATTTTTCGAGACATTGCGTGTGGAGTGGCAGAGCTCAACGCCGGGCAACTACTACAGATCAGATTTGGAATGAAATATTCAAGATTACCTCAAATAAAGTAGCTATAATAGAAAAGTTTCTATTTTTTTATTTGCTTACCAAATGATACGTTCTCCAACGTTTTTATAAAAACTTTATTAAAATCACCAATTTTTTACTATAATAATCACATCAACATTAATGCTCTAAAATGCATCAACATTTTTTCGATATTTCAATATAAAAAGTTACAAAATAACACAAAATTTATTTACCAGTATAATGCTTATATTCATTCTAATATATAATACATTACAATACGTAGTACAATACGTTATATTTTGACGTACCTTCGATGTCAGAAATACCACTAAAAGTGAATATTTCAAATTGCATATTTTGATGTTATTGCTTGTTGTACTATCCTTACAAATTAATTATTCACATTTTCAGAATACCTAACCGAACCCAAAGACGTCATAAACTGCGGTTCATTTAGAATTATTTATACGATTTTTTTTAAAAGATATCGGTTAAAGGTAGGTTTAAGTCACAGTAAATATTTATATAGTTTCTGTTGTACTAAATCGGTTATCACTACTTCTATTTTCAGTAGGTATATATGTGTGTATATTTTTTTTGATCTTGGTTAGGGAGACGGAATGACTAATGATAGAAAAATATTTTTACAAAATGGATAAAACTTAACAGGCAGCGAGAATCGATCCCACGACTCTGTGAAGCCGTCCGTGCGACGAGTAGTAAGGCATATGTTCAAGATATGTGGGAATTCTTATACGCTTAATACAACTTATTAATATTGTTAGTACATACGGTTAAACAAAAGTTAAATTAAATAATATTACCTTAATATAATATTACCTTATAAATATATAATATATAATTAATTATATATTATCAATATTATACAGAGTGGAAGTGTCAGTACCACTTTAAATGAAACCACACTTTTAATTACTCTATAAAAGATAATACAATAAAAAAAATCTCAAAAATGAAAAAGTGATTTTTTCAAACAAACTAAATAATAAAAATATTGTTGTAATATAAAACGCCATTTATCAAGAACGACGCACGCACACCGCGCGCACACATAAACCTATCAAAGGGAAACGCCGCATACACCTAATTCCGAAATCGAGTCGTAGGTATTGGCCGCAAAGTTCAAAGTTGATTAACCTTTAGTATTATAGTATTTTTGTAATAGTATGTGTTTACGTTATTGGTATCTTATGCGAAACTGCGTCACGCGAAATACAAGTATGGATAAACATCGTGACATGAAAAAAAATCCTACGTCTAAACTGTTGAGGTATCTTGATGAATTTCCTTAGGTATGGGTTTAAAATATTTTACCCTGTGTGTTTATGCTGTTCGCGTAAAAGGAGCGCTGACACTTCCATCATATTCATTTTATAAGGTAAGGTATATTCGATATTTTCGCTTATTTTTTACATGTTCTGATATAAATTTTTTGTATTTAATTTGTTCTTTTATACCTGAAGACTATTTTTTACCAATTTGTTTTACTTTTTAAAAAAATTATATTATTTGAAACTGTTAGTTTCTGATTTTTTTTTATTTTCTTGTAAGTTTTAATAGGATATACATATGTATATCCTATTAAAACTTCTTCTTCTTTAAGTTTTGTGGTAATTTTAAAGCTGTTTAAAACTACCTCTATTAATTAGCTAAAATAAACACTTTTTTAATGTTTTGATCAAAGCCTAGAAGGTATCATAGAGACTATTAGTTTTCTAACCTAACATAAACGACATTACCGTATGTAACGTTACCATAGCAACGTACAAACAACATAGCTACTGCGCGTGAACGTATTATACACAATATTAATGTATTCCTTCTCATTGGATGTGAAAAAAAATAATTAGCTGAAGTGGTTATGGATTTTTCCGAGGATTCAGAGCGTGTCAGTACAGGAAGAAGGGCAGATGTGCCGCGCCCAGTCTCAAGACGAGGTTTCAGAGAATATACGAATAACGGTTCTGCTTTATCAAGGTATGTGAAAAGAAAGTAATTAGTAAGTATTATTTATTCGTTTTTATTATATCTTTGAATTTGAATGATTTATTGAAGAAAACATAACCACTCAAATTCAAAGATAAAATGGATTTCGACACACAAATTAAATTATTCATCTACTATATAAAGTCTAGGCATTCACTTTACATACCTTAGTTACCGCACCTACTACATAAACTTATCTACCAATACGATGCAGAATTTTTTTAAAGATACAAAGGAGTATATCTACCTCTACTATGATACTTCTTTAAAAATGTGCGTTCTACTATTAATACCTGTAATACCTAGTTCGAATACTTCTTTTTAAAACATGAATATCTCACAGGAGCGGAACAATGAGGCCGACATCAGCGTATAGAGGAAGCACTGCCTCCCGCATGGGAACAGCGGGCTTTGGTCCAGCACCACCCACTGCGAGCAAGCAGTCTTCTTCTATGACCGGGTTTTCTATGGTACGATTATTATTCAATATTTTTTTAAATACAAGCCCTGTTTACTTTAAAACAGATTCATTATTTTTCCCATATTAAAACACTCCGTTCCCCATTTTCCACCAAATTTTATAATTTTGCGTGTTGAGTTGCGGAATTCAACACTTCGTCTTCGAGAGCGGGGAAATATAAATAAATGAACACAACCATTACCCTACGTGGGGATCGAACCAAATACGCTTCGCCCTTACACTCAGACATCCCACTGCACCACGACGGCCTCAACTGTATTTTACTGTTTACTTTACTTTAGTAACAAAATTAGGTAAAATAAAAAAAAAGTAACTGTGATTGTTTTAAAATTAGTAACTATACAGCTACATATAAATGATTTCTGACTTATTTTATTATTTATTTAATAAAACAATAGTGTAAGAATTTATTATTCAATCTCTTCAGATCGACAGACCGATAACTCAACAAGGCATATCAGGTCTCCGTACAAGTACTGCTAGAGGATTTCGCACACGACATCTTCAGGACAAACGTTATTGGGAAGAGCTGATGCAAGTAAAAGTAAGAGAAATGAAAGCCGAAATTGCGAGACTAACGGATCAAGCAGAGGCAGGTGAAAGGGAGAAGTCTGCCAAGAAACATTATGAGACAAGGGTTAGGGAACTGGCGCAAGAGTTGACGGGTGAGTGGTCTTTTATATAGAATGATTTAGTTATTTTTAGGGTTCCGTACCTTTTAAAGAAAAAAGTAAACCTTATAAGACTACTTTGTTGTCCGTCTGTCTGTCTGCCTGTCTGTCAAGAGCATTTATCTTAGGGACACTTGGAGATATCGAGTTGAAATTCAAACCATATACTCAGATCTACGGTCCCAAGATTTCCTAAAAAATTATATTTCTACACTTATTAAAAAAAAAGATATGGACGCTTATATCGCAAAAATCACGTATTTCGTTATTACAAAGCGAATCAAAATTAATAGGGTACTTTTGGTTGATCTAGAATTATGAAATTTGGCAGCTAGCATCTACAGGTAGTACTAGTATAGAAAAAAATATAATAATATTTGGTAAATTTGATATTAAAGTCGCTAGTCCAAGTGAGGTATCAGATGAAAGGACTCTGGCTAAGCTAATTAATTTCAGAGAAAACTCTAGACTTCCAATATTTATACGAAACCCTCGGTGGGACAGCCCGACTCCCGCTTGTCCAGTTTTTTATTTTCACATGGGCCATGAGTCATGCAGACAAGACAAAGAAAATATATCATTTATGTCTCCATTTTCTGCATATAATAAAACAACTATTAATAGCAAAATTTAAACTTGATGTCGCACTTCGTTAAAATATCCTTATCAAAGGGAAAAAGAGGGGCTACCTACTACTTCTCATACGTCGGTTGTAACTTTGACAAAACAGTATCGATGATAATGATACATATAAAGCATGAGGGCCACTCGAAGGGCATATATGAAGATGTTGAGGACGCAGAGACCGTTGTGTCTGGCCGCTAGGGAAAATGTGAATACAAGACACAAGAGTGTGACTTTAATGCGATGGTTGTGGGCTCGATCCCCACTCGAGGAAGTAAAATATTTTTTTATACTTTATAATTTCATTTCTTCACTCTGGTATTGAGGCTAAACGCGGCCTTGAATTCCGCCACTCAACGTGTAACATTAGGTTCCTTCTACCTACCCTGCTGTTTGCGGGATACAGCGACAATCTGATTTTATTTATATTTTTGTATTGTTATATTATTTTAGATCTACAAGGCAGATTAGCTGATTACAATACAGCTATTCGGATTGCCAACGGTGAAGCGTCTAGACAGTCCGTAGAAGAGCAAACAAGAGAACTTGAATTAAGCAACAAGAAACTGCAGGAAGAAGTTGAACAAGTTTTCATAGAAAAGCAAAGGAAAGAAAATCAGTTACGACAACTAAGAGAACAAATGGATAAGGTAAAAAAGGACTGACCTCGTTTTTTTTTTAATTTTTAGGGTTCCGTACCTTGAAAGGTAAAAACAGAACCCTTAAAGGATCACTTTGTGATGAACGCGTGGAGGTGTCAAGCTGAAATTTATATGAAATACTCAAGTCTACTGTTCTTTCGAGCTGTGAAAAAATTTTACTTGTAAGCCAACACAATCAAAAGATACGGCCGTTTATACCGCAAATTATCGAAACTCGCAAAGGAATCAAATTTACAGGATACTTCCCGTGAACTCATAATCTTTAGAATTTAGTACGAAGCAACGTCTTATAACACAGATAAAGGAAAACTTGCGAAAAGTAAAAATTTATAGGTATTTCAGAGAAAAAAAAACACTACATACTTATATTTGTAATTCATTTCATACAAAATGATATGCATATGCACATGCCCGCAAATTTACGTCTGTCAACTTTTATAAGGTCTACAGTGTACTTCCCGTTCCCCTACCACCCTGAAATTGGTACGAAAGCCTCGGTGGACAAGTCCAACCCACACTTAACCGGTTTTCTTTAATATCATCCGCCTAATTATCGAGACATTGCATGTCATTTACAGTAGTGGAAGCCAACGCCGCGCTTTGTCTTGTTACCAAAGCGACAAAATGCCAACACAATCAAAAGATACGCCCGTGGGAATCAAACCCACAACCGTCGCGTTTGCAGTCAGATACTGTGCCGCTACGACACTACAAGCATATCTTTTTTGTTATCATAGGAGCAATCAACAATAACGAAACTGCTGTCAGAGATGACTCCAGAACAAAAAGAACAGTATAATGAACTGGAAGCAACAGCTTCTGCTCTACGTGAAGAGGTAGAACAAACGAGGCAACAAATAGACCACCTGAATAGGGAAAAAGAGGAATTCGTTAAAGAAATATCTGGTTCGCAGGTAACCTTGTACTACTAAGCTTTTAAATTTTAATTCATATTTAATTCATTTTTCTTGCTTATCTTCCTGAATCCTTTCCATATTAATAGATCTGGTAATAAGTTATTGGGAGCTTCATTTTTCACACAATTTACTAGTGTTGTTTGCTACTTGGCAAAACAAGTTTTTTTCGATGCTTCTCACAAAAATTTTGTCTTTTTTCTTCATGTGATGGATTTCATTCAAAAACGCTTATACGCTTATTGCACGAAACAAGAGAAAATATTTCTACATTTTTCATAATTGTATAGGGTTATACAGAAAAATTAAAGTGTTTATTTAGGTACACTTAATTTTGCGTTTAAAAAAGTTTACCAATAAATATTTTACAGATTAAAATGCATTTATTGGAGTTACATCGTAGACTTGCATCGGCCGAAGAGAAGCGTGATAATTTAAAAAATGAAATAAACAATCGTTTGGATCCTCAAGAAGAAAGAGAAAAGCTTTTGCAACAAGTAAGAGGCTCAAAATAATACTTTAACTGAAACGTTATAGAATCTAACCACTATCATATAGATAGATATAGAAGCTGTTTTAAAATTGCCAAATTTTTATTAAGTTGATAAAAAATGTTAAAATAATCCAGTTCGAAATTTTGTTTAAGGTTCGTGAAGATAATACAGCTATAGCATCTTTAGACAGCAATGCTTCAAATCTTAAAGACCAGATTCGAAAAGTACAAGAATATATAGAACAAGCCGAACAAGTAATTATTTATTAATTTCGCCATGAGCTTTATTCAAGAAATATAGATATGTAGAAAAAAAGTGGCCAGTCGTGGCGCAGGGGCACAAAGTTTGACTGTTCATCAACAGGTTGTGGGTTCGATTCCCACTCGAGGAGATGGAATATGTTTTTAAATTTATATTTTCTGTTCTTCGCTCTTGTGTCAAAGCGCGACGTTGAGTTCCGCTACTCAACACGCAATGCCTTCAGAATTCGGCGGAAAGTGGAAAACGTAGTGATTTTGATTTTTATACGTAAAATAGTATATGTAAAAAAATACATTATAATATTTCATTTGCTCATTTAGTTTTTTATAAAATAAAAAAGCAAAAGTTACTACGACTGATTCTTCTTAAATACAGTCATATACAACCTATATCTACTGTTCGCGAAGCTTAAGCTGATCTTTGCATTTGTGTGAGACTCAGTCTCAGTATTAAGAATTAATTGAGACGCTGCTATTAGTGCAACAGGTGTAGGCCGATTGGACAATCGGCCTACACCAAAAGCAGTAGACGGCCAACGTCACACCTACACTATATATGTACACCCACACAAATGTTAAATGTCAGCTTAGACTTCGCAGACTGTATCTACCAACAAATTAATAAATTTTATTTATTTCGTTATCGCCGCAGGACCTCGAGGAGGGTAATTCAGAACGTCACCAAAAATACAGAGAACTGAAGAAAAGAGAAGAAACCATGGACGCATTTATGTCTACTTACGAGGAAAATCTCAAAAAGGAAATAGAAAAGATCGACCAATTGGAAAAGGATATAGTATTTGCATTAGAACACAGCAGTTCTAATATAGACCTAGATTTAAGTGAAATAGATTCATTAAAACAAAGAGAAGGTTATTCAACTTTTTATGATGATAGCAAGAAGACTGTTGAGACTTTGACTAAGGACTATGAAAGA
The DNA here is from genome assembly GCA_013403705.1 of Heliconius hermathena. Taxonomy (NCBI): domain Eukaryota; kingdom Metazoa; phylum Arthropoda; class Insecta; order Lepidoptera; family Nymphalidae; genus Heliconius; species Heliconius hermathena. Next base: position 556,440 of record JAAIXJ010000027.1, read on the forward strand.
TTTCAAGCTAATTTGAAAAAGGTAAAATTTAACATGTTTCAGTTACACTTTGTGTTAACTTATTACAGTTCCTATTTAACTACAATATAAAATTAAGAGTTTGTCTGCGCTAATCTCAGAATACTTATTCGAATTGAAAATTTCTTCTTATTATATAGTCTATTTATCTAGGAAAGCTATAGGCTATATTAACTAAAAAAAATTGTTAATTCGTTTATTTCTTTCCATTTGGCAATGGGAGCGAAGCCGCTGATAAGAACTAGTGTTACATAGAGTAAATGTGTAAAATGTTACATTTTTTTTTATAATTCAGGCGGAAGCAACGCGTGAGCGTCTCGCAACGGAATTACAAACTCTTCCGGAGAAAGCAAGCGTCATGCAAGAAGAACTTGTGACATTATCTGATTTAGAAAAGCTGAGAGATGAAGGTTTTTATCATAGACTAAATTTATTTAATTATACGCTCGTAAAACTTTTAACAAAGTTAATATTTTCTTAATAAATTCTAAGTTTTTAATTTTTTTTAAACTAAAACTGTCTTAAAAATGGACAAATTTTGGACCAATAACCAATATTTTATTGGTCCAAAATTTGTTAAACTTAAATGTAAAACATTCTTTAAAATAAGTAAATATTATTTCGCTTTATTAGGAGAGGAGCAAAAGAAGGCTCTGGAAAGCGAAACGAAAATCCTGAAAGAAAAATTAGCACCAACTGAGAGCGCCGTCATAGAAGCTTCGAATAAGCTTAAAAAATTACAGGTAATAAATTAAAAAAATATAATTTATTAACATGTAATAAGAAAATATTTAATTTACTAAATATTAAGTTAAATTTAGCATACTAAACATTTTTTTTATATAGAGTACATATGTTAGTTATTAACCAGACACTTGAAAAAAAAATTGCTACACGCTGTACCCTACACATAACAGGGTAAGCAGAGGGAACCTGGGAAAATAGTATTAAAACACACCATTCCCATTAAAATACTTTCCGTTTCACTTTCCGCCGAATTTTGAAATCATTGTGGTTAGTAGCGAAACTTAACGCCGCGATTTGTCTTGTTACCAGAGCGAGGAAATGGAATATTTAATATTTTCATTGCGAATCGAACCCATATAATCTTTTGCGTTTAAAATCTCACGCTTGTGCTTCTGTGCAACGACTGGCCTCATAACTATATAAAAATAATAAAATTAAATGCGTAAATACCATTTGATCTACTAAATATTTATTTGTTTTTTTATTAGGAAAGTCTTGATGGAAATGAAATGTACGCCAAATTGAACAGTCTCGAGGAAGAATTAGCACAACTTGAAAGTAGGAAGACCATTCTAGAAGAAGATATAGCATCTATCACTTTAAAAGCGGACTATGAACCACTGAAAAAAGAAGCTATGAGTGAAATTGCTGCCTTAAACAAAAAACTTATTGAAGATCTTAATAATAATAAGACGTATTAACATTGCAATAAAGTGTGATATATTAATGTTTGTAATCTTAGTTAAATATTTGAATTACATTTTTCTCTCTATACGAACTTGGTTTTTTTTCTACCAATTTGAACCTAGAGATAAAACAGGAAACATATATACCTATGTTTCATATATAAATAAGGAAGTTTCACGCTAGCCTAGCATGATAGGTACACGGAATCTGTTGAGAGGCCGCGTTTTGCTCTGTCACCCTCTGGTTTCTTCATCCTCGAGAAAATAAAAATATAAAATATTTCACTCCTTTAAGTGGGAATCGACCCCACACCCGTATACAGTTAACCGTGCCGCTTTAAATATACAAGGTTAATATAACGTATATACAAAATGAACTTGTAAGAGAAATAAATAAAAAACCGTTACATAACTATAATATTATGTAATAAACAATATCACAGATATTACTAACAATTTACATACATTGAGCAATCATCTTTCAAAACATGCAAAAAATAACTGCATTCAATTTATTTTATTTACACATTTTTTCACATGTACATTTTCTGAGTGCAAAAAAGAATTGTAAAGAATTATAATCCACTAAACAACAGTAGTAATCCATTCTATTTCTCAATATTAAATAACATTAGCCTATTTAACATTTAAAAAAAAAGTCAATTTTGCACTATATAACTAATTTAGATTTAATTTGTTTATCCAAAAGCATGGAAAGATCAGACGGTACTTTTTTGTTGTTAGCTTTACATAAAGAACATATGTTCTTTACGAATTTTTGTGAAGGTGTTATTTCATTTTCTTGCATTGTATACCACAGGGATAGAGCCTCTTGACACTTGTCTTCGCGTTCTATAACATAAACAGATTTAGTTTATAAATTCTAATCTTAATATAGTAAATAAATCAAGTCGCGCAGTGTTGCAGTATAGAAATATTTTATATTTTCATTTCCTCGTTCTGATAGCAAGATATAGCGCGGCGTTGAGTTCCGCCACTCAAGATACAATGCCTCGAGATTTCGGCGGAAAGTGGAGAACAAAATGGTCTTAACAGTACATTTTCAGGTTCCCTTTACCGACCCTGCTATGTGCGGGATAAAGCGTGAAGCTTAAAAATCTAAGTTTATTATATTTTAATATTGATATTATTACTAAAAGCTTAGTGTGCACGCAGTTAGAGAGTTGTATCAAAACATTCTATTTTCAATTTTCCGACTGAATTGGAGACATTGCGTGTGGTAGAACTCAACTCCGCGCTTTACAAGATCGTCGAAATGAAAATAATGAACATAATCGTATGATTATAGTAATAAAAATAGATTTGAAGCAAATATGATCATTTACTTCAAATCTCTTTTCTCATACCAAAAAAACTACAAAAAATGGGGAACGGAAGTGTCTTAATTGGAAACGGAGTGTTTTAAAATTAGGTTTTCTCAACCTTACCTGCAAGGTGCGGGATACAGCTAGTTAAAAAAAACATTGTAACAATAACTTAACCCTGCCCTTATATTCAAAACATATGTAGGTACAACTAAATAAAAATATAAACAAAATACAGTAAAAACACTTACGAAAAACATCCAAAATCAAATTACATATTGCCTCCACGTCAACATGGCGTAGATCCTTGGCGGTATCCACTATTATCTTCAAGGCTTCCACCTTCTTGTCTTGCGCGAATCGTTCACAGTGACGCAGTAACGCTTCCGGGTGGAACTTTATAGAGGGGTCCAATAATAGCTTGCGAAGAGACTTTTTGTAGCCAACATCTGCTAATGCCGCTATAAGTGTTAACTGAAAGAAAAATAGGAAGAGAAGATAAGAAATAGGAAGAGAATGTTTTTTTTTAATGAAAATTATTAAAATTATTACTACTAGTTAAATGTTAGTGAGTATGTAATAAAAATATTCGAGAAATTTGTACTGTAATTTAAAAGAAGAGATACGAAAATTGTCCACTCGTGTGACACTCCGTTTCCCACTTTATTTAAGTAAGTAATTTATAATTTCCATATTACATTAGCTTAATTGACTACAGAAACTCCCATTAAGGTGGAATATTCACTCACATGTACATTCACTGTCACAAATTACAAAAATATATAATACCTGCACATCACTAGCACCATGCACTTTCCTATCAACATTTAGTATAGTCTGTACCAATTTATTCAATTTTCCATTATTTTTCTCATTTTCTATAAAAGCCTCCTCAGACTTGCCATCACTCATATCTTTTAATATTTTACACAATAATTCATGTTTGAGAGGAGTCTTGTTATATTTCTCTGAGAAACGAACGAATTCTTGAACTGCTTTTTCTATGTTGCCACTGAAAACATATTACCACATACTTATACTTAAATATATAAAATAACAAAATTAAAAAACGGAGTGTCTTAACACTAGGTTCCCTCTGCCTACCCTGTTGTGTGCGGGGTACAGAGGGGAAGCTGATTTTAAAATCAAAGTATTGGTTGAACACATTTTTGTTTTTTTATTATTTATGATGCCAAAATGTAAAATAAAATCTTATCTTACTTACGTAAATAAAAATATCTATTATTATTATACGAAAACAGGGAGAATGATTATATTTAAATTACTTTTGAGGGCGTCATGACACAGTGGCACAGGCGTATAAAAGCTACGGTCGTGAACTCCATTCCCCTTTCCGCCGCCGTAAGAGGCGGCGAGGCCAGTCCTATCTCACGGCACGTCCGCGCCTCGGCGCCCTACGGTCGAAATCCCCCCTGTTTAGCATACGCGGGGCAGTCTCCTGTGATCGCCAACACCTCACGAGAGTCCATCAAAGCTCGTAATTTTTCTTCAGGGGCGAACTACTCTCGCCCCTCCCAGCCCGGTGACACTGTTAATCTGTTGACCCGGGCTGATCTTAAGATCAGCCAGGGTCAACAGCATTAAAGTCCATTCGAAAAAAAAACTCCATTCCCACTAAGGAATGAATTATTATTTATTACTATTTTCATTTCTCCTCTTTGGTATCATGGGAAAGCACGGCGTCGATTTCTATTACACACAATGCTTCGAAAATTCAGCGGAAAGTTGGGAATGGAGTGTCTTAGTAAAGGTTCCCTCTGCCTACCTTGCTATAAGCGGGACACAGTGTGAAACTTCTTTAATTGTGTAGTAATAAAACAAATTATAGCGTTGAGTTTCGGCACTCACAACTCAACGCCTAAAAACTTAAAATCGGCCAGTAAGAGACTTTATTTTTGAAATATGAAACTAAATAATTTGATATATTATTTTTTTTCTATAATACATACCTTTTCAAATGCACTCTCACTAATGGCCCAAGTATAATATTAGACGGCTTACAATATCTCAACGTGGTTAACAGTTCATACATTTTCTTAGTATCCGCGTAGGAGCCTTGTGCCGCGACTGCGTCGAGGAGACGCCAGCAATTCATTGATATGTTACGACCCCCTGTTATACGCCTGTTTTTACGTACAGATTAATAAATAAATATATAAAATTATAATATTTTAAAATAATTATTTATTTATCAGTTTCTCTTATTTGTTTAATATTATAATAATTATAACAACAAACCTCTTTTTAGCCTCTTCGCTTATCAATTCAAAAGCTTTTGTAATCTTCTTTCTGTATACCATAAGAGTCGCAAAATCGATAACTTTAAATTCATCCAATGTAAAATTAGGTGAAGACTTGTTTAAATCGGCCAACGCTATTTCAGCTAATTCTAATTCACCTAATTTGACGTGCAAATCGAATATCGACGCTTTCATACCGGCCGATAGAAAGATCTGGAAAAATGTTTTTTCTTTAAGTAATTTAACGAATGTTTTCAACTTTGCCATAATATAGCAAAGTAAGTATGAAGAATTTCAATTCAATTTTGTTCGCGACGTCGCGATANTGCAGAATATATAGTTTAAAAATGACAGTTGTCTTTTTGTTAAAACGGTACTTTTGGGTTCGATCCCCATTTCTGAGAGATGATTCAAATGATTTAGTTAGTAGATATGTAATTATTTTCATTTATCACACTAACAAACCAAAAACGGTATAGAATTCCGCCACTTAAGTGAACAATGGAATATCTTGACACTAAGCTCGTAATTGTAGTGTTAGCCAAAAGTAAAATACTAGTAAAATATTACACACTTGTACTACAAGCGATTTACAAAAAGAGTGGGGACGCGTCTTCGTCACTAATATGCGGTATTTTAGGCGTGAAGATGCAAATAATACTGACCCCTTCTTTCTCACATTTATCCACAATTTCCCTCGCCGCGTTCAAATTACCTTCTCTACAATATTGTTGAAGCAATTTTCTCAAAACACCTCTTGTATTCATGCCTTTAGCTTCTAATTCTATTAAGTGTGCTTTAAGAGAGCTTTCGTTCATTTGTTTCTGTAAGAATAAATATAAATAAAATTTATATCAAACACTCTCTAAAAAACACGAAACAAGAAAATAGTCTCCGCTGAAATGATTATGTACAAAGTATTAAAAATGTACCGACTACTAAATAAACAACTTACTTATACGTTATTATATTTAAACGTATTTTTATAAGTCATACTGATAGAGATATGTTTAAAGGATAGACGTGATCGTAAACCACTTTAATTTAATTTTATTATTATAATGGTGACGTCATGTAGCCTATAAACAGCGAACAATCAAGAGGCTTCTAACGATACCTCATTTGTCTAATTATGATAACATAGTTTAGAAGTTATAAGGGAACAGATGAACATTCATACCCACATATATATACGAGTATACATACAGGTCAAAATCATAACCGTCCTTTTTGGCTCGCCGTAGTCGGGTAATAAAACAAAAGCACTTTTTTTATATTGTTAGATTGCTATTGCAAAAAATAAGCAAAATGAAGTAGACCAACAATGAATTAAGTTTCTTAAGTTTTTAGCTTAGCAGCAGTTTATTTAGACTTATTCTATGTATTTGATGAAGTACTTATAGTTCCTCCTACCCTTAAATGATATTATCACATAAAAATAAACAAAATCACTAAAATCATATTATTTAAATCTTGTATTATTCTCACACATACATTAAAAGGAAAAATATTAAAAAACCATCATCAATAGGGATCCATCCATTAAGAATCACAAGTCCAGCTCAGATGTAGAGCTGGATTTAATATACAATATTTACATAACTAACTCACTGGATGTTGCATAGTCTGTGCAAATAATTCCCCATCATCGATTAATCTGTCATCTGTGATCTTTATTAAACTTTCTTTGATCACTTCCTTTTTGTTCTGGCTGTGATGTTCCGGTATACGGGAAAGGCAATAGTCAGCGGCCGCGGTGGAAATCTTTATAGGAGTTGATTGTATACCCTGTAAATGGTAAATGTTAAATTAATATATAGAATTGTTAATTATAATAAAAAAATTAACGTTTTTTTGACTTCGCGTGTATCCTGCATGCATAGGGTCAAGGTATGGCAAATAGAAACTATTGTCAAGACTAATATTGTCAGAGCAGGGAATTCAAAATAATTTATTCCTCCGAGTAGGGATCAAATCCATAAATAACCAACGCGCCTACTGTCAAATTTTATCCTGAATGTATTAAAATAAATTATATATTATTACAACACATATAATATAATTATATTTTTTTCAGCTTCATATATTGAGATTTTAAGACACTTCATTCCCCAATTTACGTCATTTTTACAAGGCATTGCATGTTGAGTGGAGGAACTCAACGCCGCGCTTTTACTTTGGTACCAGAGCGAAGAAATTAAAATATGAATAAATAATAATTCATTCATTCCCCCAAGTTGTAATCGAACCCACAACCGTCGTGTTACAGTCGAGCTTATGCGCCTGCGTCACGTCATCATCCTTTTTTATTAATTTATTCCATATAATAATGCCTTTTTACGTAGCACTGACAGTATGAATATAAATACTAGTTAATACCTTTTACAATACGATTTAAACGCTAACAAATATACACAATTTATTAACTACACAAATTAAGTACTCAAAATTCCCCACACTATACGAAAAAAATCAAAAAGCAAATTGCAATCAAGCAAATACAATTTACCTTCAGCAAATCAATCAAATCCGACAAATCCTCTTTAATCCTATTATTCCGTACAAATGCACACAAGAACCTTCCAACCCAATCCTTATCCTTATTTAAGGCTTTGGTCGTCATGTCTTCCAATATGTGCACTGTGTGTTTCATATCTGAACTTAGTAAATATCCTTTTACTAGGGAACTTAGTAACATTTCTACATCTACTTTGCCTTGGAATAGTTCACCTTGAAAAAAAATAACATTATATTAAACTAGTGGCACACATGAACCTGATTCAATTTTTTTTTAGTGACACTCAATAAAGGGCGTCAATTTTTTTTATTATAATCATATTATTCAAAATTTTTACATAAATTGTAGCGTGTCTTATTCAGATGTATAAGCCATATATTGTAGTTTCATCTAAATCCGTTCAGTAGTTATTCCTGATGAAATAGATTAATACTTATAATAAAAAACGTAAAATAATTTGAACGTAGAGGCACTCGAATCCTCGCCTCCTGGAAACCGACCAGGCGCTCTGACCACTAAGCCACACGTGGCTTAGTGGTCCCGCTAGGTTCAAATTTTTATATGTTTTCTAAATAAGTATTTTTCTTTCCTAAGTGTGGATTAACACTTTAAAAATGTTTAAAAATGTATATTATTCATGAATTTTTCATATTTTAATTTGCTTTAGTTTTTTGATATTTAAATAATTATTTTTCTTACTTTTTATTTAATCATACTACAAATTACTATAGTAAAAATATAAATATATTTATAAACATTTTTTAAAACAATTTATTATATATAACTATTATTTTTCTCTGTAAGAAATAAAACATACTTTTTAAATAAAAATATTTTATTTAAAATTGTAACAATAAATATTACTTACAAATCTCACTAGCCGCTCTAACTTGTCCAGTATTCAATAAAGTGACCATCATAGGTGTCAATACATTAGTAACAGAAAGGCCAGTTTCTAGAAACTTTTTCATTAAATTCTGTGGAGATGTAAAGCTAACGTATGGTAAGGTGTAATCTAAAATAGTTTCGTAATCAGGCTTCACTTCCATTGTAACCATTGTTGATAATGTGTTCATAATACCTAAAAAATAATAATTTTACATATATATAGCAGTACAAGATATAGTATTGCATTCTGCCTCTCTCTAGTTTCTTGATTTTTTTATATATAGTATAATCTGTGCACATCAAATATGAAGCATGAAGCACCTAATGGCTGTAGTCAAGCCAAACAATCAAACACTTCTATAATAATTTTATTTGATAAAAAAAAATTACAGATTTTGTATGTAATGTTTCTTAATTGGTGAATCATGCATAGGCTTGAAACATGTGTAAGANTCTTAACACTAGGTTCCCTCGGCCTACCCTGCTGTGTGCGGGATACAGCGTGAAGCTAATTTAATTTAATTTAAAATTTACATATACAAACCATGGAAGCCTTAACACAATCTCTAACTAAACTCCTCCCATGTAAGCCCTTATCATCTCTAGGTCCAAATGAGGGTAATGGTAGACATTTGTAAATTTCCAAAGCAACCATTGGATGATTTTGAAATACTAGTAAAGTCGCCACACTTTGCATGTAAGGAGAAATGGATGGTGTTCCTAGTATTTCTTCTGGTAAGTATTTTAGTACCTGCAAATTTTAATTTTAATTTATTGCTTGATTTTTTACTGTATGATAAATATTATTATTTAAGCTTTTCGCTTTGATAAACAGAAAATTGGATAGAAATTGGTAAACAGTATATGTTTCCTCTGTCTAACTGGTGGAAAAATCACTGTTTTTTTTTTTTAACTGATTCTATCAGTAGAATGTAGAATTAATCTATGTAATCTATGAAAAAAAAAATATCAATGAGAGGCTGTCGCAGAGAAACGAGTTAGTGAGTAGGGAAGGAATTATTATTTATTAATAATTTCATTTCTATGCTCTGGCACCAAGGCAAAGGCCCGGCATTGAGTTCCACCACTCAACACCTCGAAAAATTCGGCGGAAGTGGGGAATGGAGTATCATAAAACTAGGTTTCCCTCTACCTACCATGATGGTGTGCAGAGTACAATGTGAAGCTTATTTTTTAACTACATCAAGACTATTGATGTAACAAAAAGCAAATATGGTAATAGTAATAATAAGTTATGATATGGTAATAGTAAGTTATTAAAATATATAAATATTTAAACAGATCTAACAAATGAGCTTACTTTAGCCACTGGTTCGTAATTGCTAACCAAGGCCAATGTCTTCAATATCTCCATAATGTGTATCTCCCCAAATTGGATTCCAATGTTTCTAGCCTTTTCAAGTTCTTCTATTAAAAGATCATTATTTTTATTCCAAGCATAGGCTCTCGCTGTGTAAGTGTATGTATTTGCTGAAGGCTCTAACTTAAGGGACTTCATCATTGTCAATATTTCTCGAATATTAGGTAAATTACTGGAAAATTAAGATTAACCAAAAAGTTAATGTTTCTACAAAAAGAAGTCATAAATTGGTCATGAACATGCATCACTACAATATCTTTCAAATTAAAAATAAAGTAAACTTTTTTACTTTAAAAGAAAAAAATTATTACTTTTATTTATATATATATATTTTTAATAACTAAGCTAAAACTTACCCAGCTTTGCCTTGACATATTATAAGAGAATTGAATACATTTTCTGTAGCAGGGAGACCTTGCGCCTTCATGTTTGATATCACTTCTGTACATTGATTTATGTCACCTGCCTAATATAAATAAATATAAAAATACTATAATATGAGGCCAGTCGTGGCGCAGCGACACGAGGTGTGGCTGTAAAACCGACTGGTTGTGGATTCGATCCCCACTCGAGGAGATGAAATATTATTTACTTAAATTTATATTTCCATTTCTTTGCTCTGGTGTCGAGGTTAAGTGCGGCGTTGAGTTCTACCACTCAACACGCAATGCCTCCAGAATCCGGCAGAAAGTGGGCAATGGAGTGTCTTAACACTCGGTTCCCGCTGCCTACCCTGCTGTGTGCGGGATACAGCATGAAGCTGATTATTATAAAAATACTATATATTTTTAAAATAGATTTAATTTTGAGCAATTTTTATATTACCTCTAAATATATTATAACAAAAGTAACTGTTGTATGCAGATAAAATATGATAAAAATATGATATTTTTTATAAAAAAAAAAATAAAAAATAAATCAGCTTCACACTGTACCCCACACACAGTGGGATACAGCGTGAAGCTGATTTATTTTTTATTTTTATATACCTATAAAAATAATATATTCATTTTTTATATACCTAAATTACAGCTTATTTGTACCAAATATAAAATATTTTACAAGAAAATTTTAGTTTTTATTTCACCTCTCCAAGTGTCCTTAATATTAATTCAAAAGTAGATAAATTTGGTTTCACATCTCCCATCTGGTTTAAAAAAGAGCTAGCAGTAACAGTTCTATTATTTGCTATGTATGCTCTAAGTAATTCATTGTAATGCTCAACCTCAAATGTTGTATGGGGCCTGAAAAAATATATGAAATAAAAATTTAGAAATTTATTTTTTTATAAATTCTCAAAGGGCAAGCTATAAAAAAATAATTTATAAATTAACATTCATTTTAAAAATATCTTTTAACTTCTACATCACAGTCCTAATGCAGAAGGTAACTCAGATTGCAGGTAAAATAGGTCACACAGAAACAACCAATGTGATATTGCCTAAAGCCTACAATAAAAGGATTATTCAATACAAAAAGAAATGTTTAAATCAGTTAGTAGTTCCTGAGATGAATTAGCACATTGAATCAAAACAACTCTTCAGCTTTTTAACAAAAAGCACAAAGGGTTATTAACAGTGGCGTAGCTAGGGTATTTGCTGCCTGGTGCGGCTTAGGATTTGATGCCCTTTAAAATGGTCAAAGTAATTTCATATTTCAAAAGTGGACTGATAGGGCGTCCCGCACGCGCACCAGTGCGTCGCCGCTGGTGTGTCAAGTGGCGGCGAATGCGGCGTTGGGGACCGTCACCCAACACGCCATGTCCGGAAGGGCGGGAGGTGGAGGACGGAGCTATTAATAGCTACGTGGAATATAAGAGGAGGGATGGAACAAAAGATGAATGAATTATTAGATGTGATGGATGATAGAGATTTGGATGTCGTCTGCGTGACTGAGACCAAGCGGAAGGGCAATAACACTACCGATTTACCGGACAGTCGAGTCGCTTTCTGGGCCGGTGTACCAGAAAGCGAGCGGGGCTGTCAAGGTNTTATTAACTTTGTAACATAATTTCATTGCTTACTTGATAATATTCCACACTTGTTCAACCAAATCCATTCTAGAGCCAGGTGTTTCATCTGGCAGAAGCTCTGTACAGCATTTCAATAATAATAAGCCTTGCCTCTTAGAAGATAGATTTAATTCCTTCACTTTGTTTATCACTCTGATTAAATCATTCTTATAAACTCTATTCTTTTGATAAATATCAGTCGATAAATGAGCTATAGATTTTTCTAATAATTCTTCTGATGATAATTTACTCTTTTGGCTCTCATTTTGTACAGGTCCCGCAGAAAATAGAATCTCATGTCTATTATTGACACTTGGAGATTTTTTCGAAATATTTTCTGATGATAAGAATCTATACAAAATTTTATAGTATTATTAAATAGAATAAAACATAAAATATAACATACAGATATAATGTTTGTAAAATTAACCTATTTTGTGTTTCTCTACAGGGACAAAATATTGTTAAGACATTTTTGTTCTTTACAGGTAACTTTTTATACGCACTTATTCTAATGGAACTTGATAATTTTGTACATTGTCTAATTAACATTATTGGTATTTAAGAAAATTAGTATAGTATTCAAAAAATATTTATAAAATTTCACTACAGAATTGACAAATGACATTGACATTAAAATGTTGAATTTGTAATACTTCAAAATATATTTGATAATAGTTAACGAAAAATGTTTTATAATATTTACAGTATTGATTATTATAATATATTTTTTTTAATCGTTATTATTAAGATATATAGTTAAACATATATTGGAATATATTTTATTTTGCATAAACATTTACATGATATAAATTTAAATTAACTCTTTGCACTCGAACCTTTTTCGACATCATATCGGCCGAGCGCCGAATCGGCGCCGCTCGAGGGCAAAGGGTTAAAATGAATTTTTATGTGAAGATTTTGTATATATTATTTTTTTTGCCACAAATCAATATATGTATTTCTTAAAATGTAGTCAATATTTATTTTAAACCTTAAACATTTTAAATTTATAATGTACTTAAGTCGCAGATTGACAATAAAAGACACTATAACATATATAAAAAGATAGAGGTACAGAAATTTAATATACGAGGAACATTCAATGTTTTTCAGTATCGATATGATTTCCCGATTTTGTCCCGGGCGAATGGTCACAGCGCCACAGAAACAAGTGCGAGTCGAGTGATGTAGGGAGTTGTTGTAGGTGTGTGGTGAAAATATTTCGATTATTTTCGAAACAATTGTTACTCGGATAAAATTGTCCAAGAGGGTGCTAAAAGCGTCCGCGGTGTTTTGAGACTAAAATGGAATTTTGCTGATTGAATATAAAAATAAAGGTGAGTATAGTAACAAAATTTCCTACGCTTCAACTTGACGTAATTTAAGGGAAGAAAATAAAGAAAGAGACGGCGTAAATTGGCCGGCGGTGCGTTATTTCTTCGTGACAACGTTCCATATGACGCGTGTTTTCAAGGCTAATTTTCGCTATTGTGGCTTTGAAGACATCAACCACTCACCCTATAGTCCAGAGTTGGCACCTAGTGATTATTATTTGTCCTGAAATTTAAAAATGATGTCCATGGAAAACGATTTCATGATGAAGATCTGCAGGCGGCTTTTATTAAATATGCATTTAGGCAAGAAGGAAAGTTATTTTTTGCAGGGAATAGATAAGTTAATATCAGGATGTAACAAATGTATTGAGGTTATGGGGGTAGTCCCCCATAAAAAAGATACAGAAACAAGCGTACGTGTCACTTGATAATGAGTGACCACCGCCACCCACAACCTCGTCGGCACCCATGACACTAGAGGATCTATAGGTAGATTGCCGGCCTTTAAGGTGGAAATAAAGACTTTTTGAAGGTACCCAAGTCGGACCTGGAAGAACTGCCGCAGGTAGGCCAATCCACGGTTGCACGGTGCATGGGGGGTAGTTCCTACGAAACCGTAGAGTGTCAGGTATTTAGATAGAGTGGATGGTATTTAACTATGTTACGTACTGTGCGGTTAGAAAATTCGGCGGCAGGTAACATGTTAAACAGTTCCCCAGAACACTCCCTATAATAAATGCGATAAAGAACGCACAGCGAGTCGCTACGCAGAGCCAAAGTGCGCAGATGATTGGTTCCCCAACGATTCACAACGGCTCTGCGTTGTATGCAATAAAATGAGTCGAGCTGACACAGGTACACCAGCGCAGAGATGAGAACGGTCCTTCATATTTAAAAAAAGTACTGGCTAAATTAGACTTATGCTTTGCCCACCAATCAAATGGGGTCTGGGTTCTTGGTAGAAGATCTGCCTGATATATACAGAACCTGCATAACTATTAATTACACAGCGATTGGGCTTTTAGGATCTTCTGCAATGGTTCGTCAAGGCAAGTTCTTTATAACTGTTATAAAATGCTACTAATATTCCTATAAAAAAAAATTGTAGAGGTCTTTCCCTTCCCTTCCCTTGTTTGTTATAGTTCCAATTCGCAATTTTTAGGAGCAAGAAATCTCATTCTAAATTGAGGGTCCAACAATGTTGATAGGCAATTTCTGCTACATTTGGACAACTTCTGAAATTTCGGTCTTTCGGGTGGTGGTGAGGTAGGGCCTCGTTATCTAGCCAGCGATGACAGGTAGCATGTTAAAACCTGCTTACGGGGCAAAATAATGAAGAAATTATAAACCGAATAATTTGGCCGAAAATCTGGTTCGGTAAAGTTTAAACCGAATAGTATTCGGTGTAAACACTGTTCGGCGCATCTCTAATACGAATTTTCTCATGTATTTTATAAAGATATATTAAATATTTAAATCAAATAAATTATATTTGATTTTTAATTACCGTACGGTATTATAATGTAACAAAAAAGTTAATAATAGTCACAAAGTATCCGATTGGCAAATAATAGCCACAAAGTATCCGTTATTGTCATGTTGGTTAAATTGCATACTAGCGGAACTTCACAGTAGAGTACTGATTTCGGTGAAAGATGCCATAGAAACACGTGGCGCTAGTGTCCTCCGTCATAGTGTGACTGTGATTGTCAATCGTGTATGTGGAATGTTTTGTGTTGTGAGTGAATGCTAACTTATAGGAATTGTCGCTATATTATTTGTCATGTGGTAAGCTACATTTATTTTTTATTACTATGTAAATAATAGATTTTCAAATTTAATTACTAAATAAACTTGTAAGAGAACAAATTTTTGTTTGGCTGCCTACCCGGCCGTTATTTGACCGCCATCGCCCAAGCCTGCTGACGACTGACGAGCGGCTCCACCTTTCAACTATAACTGAATTTAAGATCAATCTATAATTAAATACTATATGACGTTAATGTGATGGGGTTGATTTGATATAAAAAGTGACGCCATAACCCGATTATGTCTACCTCCTTAGGAGAAGTCGTTCCATAGAAACTAGATTTGTTAATACTTTAGTTACCGCCTTCGCGCCGATGAATCATGACGTTTAATGTTTCAAAACTTTATCGTGCAATCAATAGATTAGGTAATTTCTGTAATAATTGATAGTGCATTGGACACGTGATAATTTTTAATTGACTCTTGTTATTAAAATTGCTTAATGTTACTTTAATAGTTAAAAAAAATACTTTAGTGTTAGCACATTCTTGCATGTTCATATAAACTACTATATTACTCCAAAATCGTTCTCTCTGTTAAGAGCGGGAGCTTGTTTAGGGACCACTTTAATAGAATTCTTGTTAGCAAGGACCACTATGTAGGTATAATAAAAATTAATTAATAATTAAACAAAATTTTAATTTCAAAGTCAAGTTTTAAAAAAATCTGACATTTTGTATGATGCGGTGTATGAATTTTTAAGTAAACATTAAACATCAATGAGTTTCAAAGTATATTATTATAGTAAATTTAAATGTCAAAATATTTTATGTTTTACTGAGGAAACAACGTAACCGTAGGCAGACTTTGCTCTAACACCATTTTTAAATCATTCCACCATATTTTAGCTGCTGTGGACCACAATTGGTCCACAACCATTGGTTGGGAACCGGTGTTTTAGAGTATACAGATTCGAAGTACAAAACACAAGTACAACACACACTAAAATAATGTACTTTGATTGTAAATATCACCCTCTTTAAAAAAATATCTACACACAGATTTGTTGTTTAGACAAAATTTTATGTATCATACTACAATTTAATACAATTGTGTATATGTATTAGTCATTCCCATGTATAATTAGACCAATTAGAATTTCAGTTGCGAAGCACTTAATCTACTTATTATTGTATTAATGCTTGCTGAATCTATGTAAATTAGTGGCATAAAATGTTGTTAGATTTAGAGACATCATTTTTAAAATTTTACAAGTTTTAATCAATATGTTAATTTAATTTTTAAGAATGTAAATTGTAATAAAATATCAAAACTTTATGACAAGATAAACCATTTACTTTATTTTGAATTCATATATTTTTTTTTATTAAAATGTATATTATCAGTATTAGAATAGATCATAAGATCTTTTTCTGTAGTTATTTTTAATGGCTTTACATCGATAAAGTTTTTTTTCAATATTGTATTGTGGTAATAGAATTCTGTTAAATTTTTGATCAAATACAGTATGTGCATTATTTAGGAAATCCGATGTAAAAAAATTAATTAATTTACGCAAAAGAGGTAGTAAAATGTACTATTTATTTTATCAAGTAAAAACTTGTACATAAAAGCTTTTATTATAAAAAAGTTTAAGCTTAGAGCAATCCTACAAAGATATGGGAAAAAAGTAGGATCTTTTCTACTTGTGAAGATACAAAACATTGTTGTATATGTATCATAAATCATTATAAATGAGATATATTAATTAAAATTGTTAGATTTAAAATATTGTAACACAATATTTTAAATCTAACAATTTCGACAGCGCGTGGCTGGAGATGTGATAGTTGTAAGTTCAAACTGTGTCGCAACTCAGGGAAAATAATGTGCTGCGTTGCATTCCAACACTTAACATGCTACATTTTAAATTAGGGTGGAAAGTGATTGGTAGTTTTTTGAACATAGGTACTCTGCCTGGCCCGCCATACAAATAAAGTATAAAGTGTCAAGTTAAAAAAAAAGTTGGTTTGTATAAGAAATATCAGTAAAATTAAGTCACTTTCAAAATAAAATGATACACTTAAAACTTAAAGTCTATATTGCAAAGGTCTGTGAGGTTATAATCATTTACCAATTTATGAAGGCTATAGAATTTGTTGAACTCTTAACACTCAATTGCTTGTAGTCATGTCTGATAAAAAGTTTTACAGTATATAATTAAATGTCTTACATCCAGAATGTTTATATAATGGTAGTTACTTATTTCTAAATAGAAATAGGATATATTTTCTATATTTTTGGAAGAAAAAAGAACTCATAATAATGAGAAGAACATTTTTTTTCTAAAAACTGAGATGATTTGCTTAAATAAATAAAAAAAAATCATAGAAATAGTGGCATTATATAGTTATAGCAGTTTATATCTAGAATTTTTTGCATTTTAAATAAGTAACTTAAGTAACCTTCAGTAATCTTCATACAAGTTTCATTATCAATAGTTCAACTGCTACTTTATTTTTACTTTTCATTTAATGCTACTACTGTATTTTTGCCTACATATGTACACTTTCACTCTTCTTAATAAAGTGTGAGAATAGCACATGAATGGAGGGTACAGCTGACTGAATGTGAGCTATTCTGAATATTTTTACAATTTTAGTCTTAATGTACCAAAAACGAAAGTGTTTTTTTTAACTTTAATCTGTATCCCATATATAGCAGAGGGAACCTGGAAACCAAGTATTAGGTTTGGGGGCATTGTATGTTGAGTAGAGGAACACTGCATACTTTATCTCGTTACCCGGGCGATGAAATGTAAAATATTTCATTTCCTCAAGTGGGAATCGAACCCACAACATGTCGCGTTAACTGTCACATATTTATGCACCTATTACGACTGGCCTCAAAAAAAATATTTAATATTGAATTATTAATATGAGGCCATTGTGGTGAAACTTCTGTTTGTAAATGCCACGATTGTGGGTTTGATTCTCTTTGGGGCAATGCAATATTTTCATTTCGTCTAGGTAACAAGAAAGAACTGAATTTCGCCGCTCAAGATGTCTCGAAAATTGGCCAATAAATGAGGAATGGAGTGTCCTAATACTAGGTTCCATCTGTCTACCCTGCTATATACGAGATACAGCGTGGATCTATGTTTATTAGTATTTTTTTTAATGAAATTGTTTATATTATTATGCATTTAAATTATTATTTTTAGTTCCACCTATTTACATATTTTAACCATATTGGAGTTGTAAAGAAATTATGATATTATTTTAAATTTTACGCTTTAGTTTTGTCACCTAACAATATCTTGTATTTTTTCAACTCAAAAGCGAAAAAAAAAATGTTTTCATCATAAGATAAATGTACAATTTATAAAAAAAAATATATGACATATTTTACATAGATAATTTAGCATAATATTACCGGTACAGAGATCATTGAATACATTTTGTTTCGGTTACATGCGTCGTGCTCGTTTGTCATGCGCGACGATGCTCGCAGCGGATGGCGGCCGATTCGCGGAATTCGATGCGAGTTACGAATAGATGCGATTAGCCATTTTTTTATTGAATGTCTGTAAAAGTGTTATATTTTTTATGTTGTTTTCTGTTTTTTTTTAGTTGCACGCTGTATACCGTGAATAGTAGTAGGGTAGGCAAAAGGAAGCTAGGGTTAAGACACTCCGTTCCCCATTCGTCGATTTTTTGAGACGTGTGTTAAATGGCCGCAGCTCAAGCGCAATTAGCGCTTTATCTTGTTACCAGAGTGAGGTAATAAAAATATTAAATAATTTATTACCCCGAGTGGGAATCGGACCCATAACCGTAGCGTTTACAGTTACAGTACACAGGTTACAGTATATGCGCTACTTTGTTTTTATGTTGTTTATCGTTGGGTTAACCTTAGATAGGTTACTCTAAAGGTCCTTAAAGCTATAAGTATATTCTACTCTGCTAAATGCGGAATGTGAGAGAGAAGCTAAAAAAAAGTCTATAGTGCTGATGTTTATTAATAATAGCACTTTTATCATATAAAAAGGGGCTTCGTCTCCCCTTCTATTTAAATTAGATGCCTAGATCGGATGTTGCCTATAATGATTAACGATACGTCCACTTAAATATGACCTTTATAACCCATGTTACAATAAATTATTGTTTTTTTTATTTATGAATATTAATGAATATAATATTCGGAAATGTTTCACGTTTTAATGAATTTTGGTTTATAAATTTAGCTTAGAGATGTTTTAAAACATTTTTTTCCTCATATCGCCGATCGTGAATATTATCCTCCGCTTTTTCCTGAAAGATCGACTAATTATGATTATATTTTTATAATCCCTCACAACTCTATATATAAAATAGATGTATATACCGTATTCTTATATAATTTATTTATACAAAATTATGATGTTATATCTTAAAACACTATAAAATTTATCGCTGCGTTCTTAACGCGTGATGATCGGAAGCTGAAGTCCTTATCAGCGTGGGTGCGGGCGTGTTACGCCTGCTCTGATAAAAAAAACATACATACATAGAATAGATTAGTTAAAAAATGTGTTGTCTTGTTAAAAAAATCTATAAAAATGTACTGTAAAGTGGCTTAAAGTAATTTATGTACTAAATAAAATTGGTGTATTTATTTCATATTCTTGTTCATCCAAAAATTCAAAGGGGTTGGGGAAACTCGACAGCAATATCAAATATCGAGATCTGTTAAATTTTTTAAGGTTCATACAGTGTACGTACACGTACTTGTGTTTTTTTCATTAATTTATGTACCACACAAGAAAGAAAGTACAGAAAACATAAAAACAGAAAGAATGTGTACAACGGATAACTTATCTCTAATAGAGATCTCTACCAGAAACCCTTGAATGTAGGAGATGTTAAGAGAAACGATTCGGGTGCGGTATTTAAATATTACGGTAATAATAATAAACCTACATACAAATATACTTAATATTACACATACATATAATACATAAACATACAAAAACAAATATATACAATAACATGAAGAAATTGAGAAAGAAAAATTAAAATAATAAAGAAATGGACAAAGCGAAATACTAAAAAAATCTAATCGAGATTAAGAAAATGTTGTTTTAATTTGTTTTTAAAAGTATTAAGAGACAGATTGCCAGCCGTTATAGTGTTAGGAAGTGAGTTCCATAAGCGCGCCGCCTGAACTATAAAAGATTTTCATAGAAAGAGATATTAAATATTGGAAACTCAAGCTTTCTTAGAATGACACAGGAGCGTACAGGTCTTTCACTTGCCAATTGAAAACGCTCCCTCAAGTAAAGAGGAGAAGATAGCTTTAAAATGTTAAAAAGAAGAGTGAGAATGTCCAGATTACGGCGTAAACGCACAGGAAGCCAATTCAGTTGCCGTCGAAAATCACACACGTGGTCAAATTTGTGTAAGCCGAAAGATAAAACGAATACACATATTTTGAAGTCGGTCAAGTTTGTCGAGAATCTCCTCATTAGCATCCGGATAACAAACATCAGCGTAATCTAACAGTGGCAGAAGTAGGGTTTGAGCAAGAGTGGTTTTAGTGCGAATGGGTAAAAAATTTTGAAGCTGTTTAAGAAAGTGAATAATGTATGCGTTTACTAATTACGTTAATGTTCGCAGACCACGATAAATGGTTATCACTTGGTTGGTGGTTGTGTACTTGTGTACTCCTACATAATTATGTTATTTGGACATTGAGTATGTCTAACTTTATAATTGGCTACTATTCAACGATTTTCTACAACATATTCGTTGATATTTAATATGATAATAATGAAAGGTTTCTTTTAATGCGTTAATGCGTAGCTATCGAGCATTGTATGAAGTGTGTGATTCATTGAAAGTATATAGATTATAGAGTTAATTATTGCAATAGGTATATATCAATATAATTTTTTATTCGTTGAAAGAACATGGTTTAATTATACTCAATTATTATTATTATATTTACTTAAATTTATATTTCCATTTCTTCGCTCTGGTGTGGAGGTTAAGCGCGGCGTTGAGTTCTGCCACTCAACACGCAATGCCTCCAGAATTCGGCAGAAAGTGGGGAACGGAGTGTCTTAACACTAGGTTCCCTCTGCCTACCCTGCTGTGTGCGGGATACAGCGTGAAGCTAATTATTATTATTTCTAGATATTTAAATAATGCTGGTTTATTATAATATTACATTTATAAAGGAACCATAGGTCAATATTTTGCCAATACAACGTTTTAATTATTTATATATTTGTTTAGACGACCTAACTTGACCGCGTACTATGAAATTTCAATTTAATTGACACGGTGATGTGAATATCATAGTAACCCACATATTCACTCGTCTGACCACTGTCATGCTAACATTGACTGTTTTGTTTTCTGTTTTTACGGAACAAAAAATATACTATTTTGCGAAAGCTCGTTGAAAATGGCTATTTGAACAACTATTTTTGTATTTTTATAATAATGTATTTAAGTAATTTAGAGGATCTCGGGGTCTAACGCTGCGTGTATGACGCCACGGATTGTAGGTGTGGGTTTGATCCCCACTCGTGAAATGAAATATTAAAATTTATATTCTTATTTCTTCGCTCTGGTTTCGAGGCAAAGCGCGATGTTGAGTTTCACCATTCAACACGAATGCCTCCGGAATTCGGCGAAAAGTGGGAAACGAGTGTCTTAACACTATGTACCCTCCTGTGTGCGGGATACAGCGTGAAGCTTATTATAGAGGATGTTGTTCCCCCGAATTCAACAACTGTTGTGTGCGCGTAACTTAAGGCCGCGTTTTGCGTCGTTACCTTAGCGAGAAGATGAAAATATTAAATATTTCATTCCACCAATTGGGAATCGACACGCACAATTGTCACGTTTGCAGGCGCGTGCCCCTGCGCCACGACTAATAATTTATACAGTTCAATTTTCAATTTTCACAAGATAGTACTTCAAATTACTCATAAACAGCGTCTTCTTATTCTTAAAAACAATAGCGATTAAGACCACAGTACATCGATGATATTATTATGGCTTAGAGGGAACCCTAATCACTTTAGCCAGATGAAGTTAGCGCCAAAATGGTCTTACAATATGTCGAACGTTATTAATTAATGGTCAAAGTGGTTCTTGAACATTTGGCAATGCAAATAGCTTGCGTACTAAAATATCTATATTCTTGTTATATAATATTATATGTATATTGTTAAATGAAGTTTTTTGTATGTAATATTTTATTTAAATAATTTTAACGAATTTCAATATTAGTATTTACAATTTAATCTATTCATATCATGTGTCTCTAATGTAAGTCATCCGATTTTCTTTGATTACGTCTTGTGTTGTCTCAAGCGAGGTTATTAAAAATTAATTAGTTTAAAGATTGCCTGTAAAATACAGTCAATTTTTTATTTGTTTTTATATGTTGAAAATACAACAATAGGAAATGTTTATCTGATTTTTTTTTATCCAGAGCATCTTACTTAGGTTAGGTTCTAATAACGGATAAAATTTGAATAAGAAATATTTCTTATTTATACTCATAGTTTCTTAATAGTTGGCAGTTATTTTATAATAGTTAAAACTTATATTTATTTCTATTATAGAAATATACTTTTTAATAATATAACATATTACATATATGAATACAATTAAAACAAATTAACATAGCGTGTTCTATTGTTGCAGGTTATGTGCGCGTATCTTTAGATAAGTAGTGCTGTGATAGAATTCTGAAGCTAACAGAGTGGAATGGTTCCGGTGTGTCGGCGGTGTCTTGTCGATGTAAGTGTATAAATATTATATTATATGTGAGAGGCCAATCGTGGCGCGGGGGCACAGAGTTGTGGGTTCGATTCCCATTCGAGGAAATAAAATATTTACTTACATTTATATTTTCATTTCTTCGCTCTGGTGTCGAGGCAAAGTGCGGCGTTGAGTTCCGCCGCTCACCACGTAATGCCCCAGAACACGGCGGAAAGTGGGGAACGGTGTCTTAACACTAGGTTCCCTCTGCCTACCCTGCTTATTATTTATTTAAAGTACTATATGTCAGATATATGAGTATATATTAACGTAGGTAATAGAACTTAGTGACTTATTATTCGGTACTTCATATACATATACGTATTATGTATCAAATCAAAGAAACATCCATATAATTTAATGAATATGAATAATAAATATGGAAATTTGGGCTTATAAATATCACATATGTATATATGCAATTGTATATATAACATGTGTTTTATTTTTTTATTTGATTTCTTACAAAAAAAATCTAATATATTATTTTACTCAATAGTCTTAACAATATTGAAAGTCTAATTAATGAATACTTATTTAGAAAACGTATAAAAATTTGAACGTAGCGGGACTCGAACCCGCGCCTCCTGGAAACCGACCAGGTTTCCAGGAGGATGAAACGCACCAGGAGGCGCGAGTTCGAGTCCCGCTGCGTTCAAATTTTTATACGTTTTCTAAATAAGTATTTTTCTTTCCTAAGTGTGGAAAAACACTTTAAAAATGTTTAAAAATATCTAATTAATGACTTTGATATGTTTATTATTTTAAATTAGTATTGAATCCTTCCAGCAATTAGCACTGAAGCATTATATTGCATTTTTTGTAATGCATTCAACCCGTATGAAAAAGTGTAAGGTGCGAAACGGTATTAACTGATATTAAAAATGCTTCTAAATATATAATTTCCAGTCGATTTAATCATACGTTTATTCAAACCTTTTAAACTAATTTTATGTTAACTTTGAACTCACAAACACAACCACAAACAAATAATTATAAATAAAAACAAGAAAAATACCTAGATAAGATCACACTTTTAATTTTTGAACACTATAAATGATACAATACAACACTTATTTAAACGAAATACAAAATTTAATTAAAAATGAAACCATTGAGGTAAAGTCGTGTTTATCACTTTAATTATAAAGATGTATAATTAAACGCCATTGTTCTGTGTTGCACGGCTACTGAGAAATAGGTGAGTACTCTATTATAACACCAACGGCACAGATTTTTTTTTCCAGTTTAACTCTATCCCGCATGAAGCAGGATAGGCAGAGGGAGTCTAGTGTTGACACACTTGACTTCTGACACTTTCCGTCTAATTCTGGACGCATTGCGTGTTGAGTTTACTTGCCTCGACACCAGTGCGATGAAATGAAAATATTAAATATTTAATTCCCTCGAGCGGGCATGGAACCCATAACCTGTCGTGTTCAAAGTCACACGTTTGTGCCGCTGCTCCACGGCTGTTTGTTTGTTGTTATATAAAGTACAATTTCTCGCGATTTTGTCAACCGCTCCGCTGCAACAATGTGATTAAAATGAAACGTGTATTTCATGATCGTTATCTAAACTGAATGTGTTTTTTGTCTTAAACGTTTTGTGACATTTTTTTCTTGTTTTTGCCTTATTTAGAAATTTGTATATTGGATCCCTATCATAAACAATACTATAGGTATATTAGGTTGATTTGATTTATTGATTATAATTATTAAATAAACTACTGTAACTAATAACTATACTTGATTATCGAAACGCAAGATAATCTTAACGGTAATAACTATTATTTTGTATAAAACAGTTGCATTGATAAAATACAATTTTGGATATCGGTCCATTTAATTTTAAACCACAAAAAACGTAACCTCAAACGCTTTTGTTTTTGTTACAAATACAATAAATAACGGTGAAAGGAACGGAATATACATTTACACCTCAGTCGTGAACGGGAATGAACTATTCTTTACTTATTTTAATATTAGAATTTGCTGTTACTTTACTTTGTTTTTATTTTTATATTAAGTTTACTAAAAAATAAATCAGCTTCACGCTGTATCCCGCACACTGCAGGGTAGGCAGAGGGAACCTAGTGTAAAGACACTCCGTTCCTCACTTTCTGCCGAATTCTGAAGGCATGCGTGTTGAGTGACAGAACTCAACGCCGCGCTTGTCTTCGACACCAAAGCGAAGAAATAAAAATATAAATTTAAGTAAATATTTCATCTCGAGTCGTCTCGAACCCACAACCAGTCGATTTTACAGTCACACTTTGTGCCCCTGCGTCACGACTGGCCTCTTAGGTTTACGTTGTTTAATTTTCTCCATTTTGTTTTCTGATCAATATTAACTTTATTATTAGCTCAAATATATATAGTAGTATAAGTGGTGAAGGAATCTCGAATCTCGGCGGAGCCATAAGAATTTTATTATGCCGCAATAAAATTGGTACTGTAATTTGAATTTAATTTAGACAGGGCGGGCTCGCGGCTCGCTCTGCGTGTGATCACACACTTTACCTTGAGAGTGTAAGCTGAATCCAATTACTAGTCTATTACCTTTGTGATGTGTATTGAATATTTATTGGTTGACAGTTTGTATTTAAAAGTGTGGGTCGTTAAAAGTTAAGTTTTCATTTGAATCGAGTTTTTATTAAAAAAATATATATAAAAATTGGCCCTTTTTTGTAGTTTTTATAAGAGAGAAAGAATTCAAAAGTAGAATAAGCAAACATAGTTGATGGACGTTATAATAGTATGGAGTAAATTGTAGTTTTTGTATGTTATAGCATCAAATATTTTATTCGGAAGAGGTTAGTCGTGGTGTAGCAAGCACCTTCCACGCTCTGGTAACGTAGCCAAACCCCGAAATTAAGTTCTGCCTCTGAACACACAATGCCTCCAGATTTTGGCGAAGCGGGAATTGGGTCACGGAAGTTGGAAATGGAAACGTTGTGTCTTAACTCTAGGTTCTCAGGTTCCCACTGCCTACCCTGCTATGTGCGGGCGACAAAAATATTCTGAGGATGGAAATTACACTGTATGTATGTTTTTTAAGATTTACTATCAAAATATAAATTTACTAGAATAACACGTGTACAACATAAATCTAGCTCTTTAATCGAAATGACATAAATATTTCACTACAAGCCCGTTAAATCTAATTAGTATTCATCGCGCTGGCGACTGGTCACACTCGCTGACGGCGTGTTGTCTTGCTCCTTTACATTGTAGGTACTCGTGGACGACCATTACACTATTCCTTCTATAGTTGTAGTTGTACAGTTGTAGACATTCACCTGTACGCGTCAAGTTGATCTTAAGTACGTGTGCTTAGAGGCTACTTGTTAGAATGTTCTTGATGAGGTCTTAGTGCGGTTTTAATTGGTTGTAATGAGATACCATTACATTATGCATTTGCTTAGATTTGTTGTAGTAAATCTTTAATGATGTTATTCTAGTATTAATTTGGTGATGATCATTGATTTTTATCTCTTGCTTTATTAGATAGTTTGAAAATTTATCAGGAAAATTATATTAAAGTTCTGTTAAGGTTTCCAAAACGAAAGCTTGTGGAGAAATTCTTATTAATTGCCATCGGTTAGAAATCGATTCCTCAATCGAGAAATTAATATAACGCTCGATTATCAGATCAATTAAAATGATAAGAAATGTTGATTATTTCATATACTATTATATCTATGTCACGAAAGTCGTTGCGCCTTGTCACAAATCGCGTGCCCATTTTAAATATATACATATAATACTTTTAAATAGACTTAATATTGTAGCCACTTTCGTGTTAAATATATTTCCGTTGCATTCGTTACGTTTTCTCCAAGGAAACGGGCGTAGCGGCGTCGTTAGGAAAGCAACGATATTTATCTAGCTACACGCGTATGATGATAACATAATTACAGCTATTGTCTTTACAATGAGATATGATTAGTGTCCCATTATGACAATGCGTGTCCACATTCCCCGTTGTCTGCTCGCAGGGCTAACGAAGTTAGGTGTGATCGGCCTACATGGTGCGCCGGACCGTGAACTCGGCTTTGTCTGTGTGCCATTGACGCTAAAGGGTTGTGGGTGCTGGTGGAATGATTGATGCCGTTTGATTGTGTTCACGTATCTATCGTATTTAGGATAAAAATAATAAATCATAGCAGGATAGCTAGAGGGAACCTGGGTGTGGGTGATAGTGTTAAGACACTCCGAAGTGAAGAAATAAAATATTTAATATGTAATTTCCTCGAATGTGCATCGAACAAATGACCAGTCGTGTTTACAGTCGTGAACTAGTGCCCCTGCGCCACGACTGGCTTCGTCACAGAGTGAAGCGGAATGAATGAGAATAAATCATTAGTAATAGTAGTACCAGCATATTTTATACATTTATTTTTTTTTAGTTATAAATAGTCTTTATAAAAGAAAGACATTTTAAAGCCACAATCATCGCATTCATAATGACGCCAAAGTGTTCATAATTATTATTAACGTTATAGCTATATCATAAATAAAACAACTAATAGTCCATACAGTAAGTAATTCTAAAAGTATGGCGCAAGTAAGTTGAAATATTCTTGGCGCTCTTACTAAGACACGATAAATTATTCTTATAATTAGATACATTCCGTAATGGAAATGTAATTAAACTGCATGCTGAATGGATATTTCAAAAAAGGCAATCGTGTGCGCGTGCGCAGTGTTATCGAATATATTGCGCCGATAAACCATAAATAGCCACTTTCACGTTACGGTGTTACGCGCGTTCAAAATATATTCAAAGCGTCAACCCTGCCTGGACAAGTGATGTTTACACCAGCTGAATGAGCTCCGAGGGGACGTTTACAGTAAAGTTTGTTCACCTTGCACATGCCAAACTAAATTTAGTAGACAAACATTTGTAACTGTTTTAGTGTCTAAATCCTAGCCTATTGTAGCTCATTGTAAAATCTGATTTGTGTGTACGAAAAAAAGTAAATTATTACTTTTAATAAATTTTTAGTTTCGCTTTCGGTTTCTTTATTGCTGCACGAGTTGACCTACATTTTTTTCAGGTTCATACTATCCGGCATGTAGCAAGATTTCAGATACAGATACTCCACTCCCTACTTTTCGCCTTATTTTGGAGGCATTGTGTTAAGTAGCGGAACTTAACGCTGCTCTTTGCCTCGACACCAGAGCAAAGAAATGAAAATAGTAAATATTTAATTTCTTCGAGTGACTGTGGAAATCGAACTCACAACCGATAGGTGAGTGTGTGTGAGTTCGATTGCCACAGTATATATGTACATATTAATCTTATGCATTTTGTACCTGTACATTCTAGGAGCTTAACTAGTATTAGCTGCTCTTTAATATATTTTTGGCGTACTCATATTTATTTACGACGCTACAAAAACATACCACAGAATATATAGTTGTGAAATTTGATGTGTAGCCAAAACTCGCGTTATAAATTAGGCTACTATTAAATATAACATAACTAGGTACTTTATATTCTGTTCAATTTAGTATTACTCTATAAAGTTTTAATAAATTTAGGTAAATTGTCTAGTTAGTTTATACAGTGTTTATAACGTAAGCTCAAAGTTGAAAGGAGTTAAAGGCCATTATTCAAATTTACCTTTCGATAATAGTTGCAGAGTTTGTAAGTACTTGTACCCATATCACTGTTGTGATGGAACCAAGACTGCGAGAGACATTTCAAAAACTTATCTTGTGAAAATCAGGGTAAATAATGTAAAATTCTACTTCTCAATCATATTATAAATCAAATAAATCAGTTTCACGCCATATCCCGCACACTAGCACCGCAGGGTAGGCAGAGGGAACCCAGTGTTAAGACACTCCGTTCCCCACTTTCTGCCAAATTCTGGAGGCATTGCGTGCTGAGTGGCAGAACTCAACGCCGCGCTTAACCTCGACACCAGAGCGAAGAAATGGAAATATATAATTTAAGTAAATATTTCATCTCCTCGAGTGGGGATCGAACCCACAACCAGTCGGTTTTACAGTCACACTTTATGCCGCAGCGCTATGACTGGCTCAATCATATTATAAATGTGAAAATTTGTGAGGATGGATGGATGCTTGGCGCAAAAACTACTGGATTGATTTAAAAGGATCTTTACAGTAATATAGCCTATACATCAGAATAACATATAGGCTAAAATTAAAGTTTTGTATAATTTGGTGACCACACCACAATAACTTTTAAGTGTGAGCCTTAAGCGTTTGAGTCGCTAGTGGTAGAAAGTACAATTATGACTTTAATTTCAATAAAATTTGTGTTAAATTGTCCGTCATATTGGGTTTCTAGTATCCAACTCAATTGAGTCTCGGGTTGGAATCCATTTTGCGGTCCACAATCATTGAGCGGTTGCGACACGAATTCCATTCAGCCCCTCGTCGGCTTAGCGCTACGTTTCGATATGGTTTCCGCCGTGTGGATTTCTTGTTACCATGTACCACCTTAATCTTCGAAATTGTATTTTGTAAGTAAAATTTAAGGTACTCGTATAAATTTACTCGTTCGTTTTTTTATTATTATTGTAAATAAATTAAGTAATATGAATAAAGAATAAATAGTATAAATTACAATTTATAGATTTCTTACATATTTCTATAAAGATTTAAATGTAAAGACTTCCGCAATAATATAGAGGCCAGTCGTGGCGTAGCGGCACGAGGTGTGACTGTAAAACCGACTGGTTGTGGGTTCGATCCCCACTCGAGAAGATGAAATATTTACTTAAATTTATATTTCCATTTCTTCGCTCTGGTGTCGAGGTTAAGCGCAGCGTTGAGTTCTGCCACTCAACACGCAATGCCTCCAGAATTCGGCAGAAAGTGGGGAACGGTGTGTCTTAACATTAGATTCCCTCTGCCTACCCTGCTGTGTGCGGGATACAGCGTGAAACTGATTTGATTTTTTTTTCCGCAATAAGTATTAATTAACATTATACTATTGTCGGAAAAAAATTCTTATCATTGACATGAATACGCTGGCTTTGTTTATTATTATAAAGTATTAGGACAAAGATAATTTCCTTTAAAGTACAAACCGCTTAATTAAACAAATCATATCGGGGTTCAGTAAACGTTATATCTTCAACAGACAAGGTGTATTTGACCTATTAATTGAACTTGTTAGATACAATGAACAGAAAGTGATTATTGACCTAGAATTTTAAATGATTATATTCTGCTTTATTTAATTCTCTGTGTGATTTTAATTAATTATTATTATTTTTGTTGCCATTCTCAATATTTAAAAAGTCCTTATGAAGTAAAAACTGGCAATATTTCAAAATCATATTTGGCAAAAGGCACAAGCTAAAAGTGTTTCATGAAAGATACGAGCTCTCTGTAGTATTATTATTCTAAATATAAGCTTTATTCCAATGACATTATTTTTGATGTGTGAATGAAAAATGTTTATAAATTATATAAACTAACATATTATATTATATATTATCTAAAACGGATACTGCCAAGCAAAATTTTAGATAACGCTTCAAAGTGTATAGTTAATTTAAACTTTAGACATATTTTTTAAATTCATGCACACAATACTATTTTATTATTTAATACATAAAAAATATACAATAGGGCGGATTTAACGCCATTTCAATATTCGTTTGTTAAAAGTTTAACATTTATGAATATAAAATAATTTTATATATTGATTTTATACGTCCAAACTCAAAGGAACTGATACACCTAGAGTAACTTGAATATTTTAATGTATTTTTAGGGATTCTTGCCGTCAAGCCTTCGTCACTGTTAGGATAGTCCT
Organism: Heliconius hermathena; assembly: GCA_013403705.1. Lineage (NCBI taxonomy): Eukaryota > Metazoa > Arthropoda > Insecta > Lepidoptera > Nymphalidae > Heliconius > Heliconius hermathena. The sequence continues at coordinate 586,987 of JAAIXJ010000027.1, forward strand.
TACAACACTTAAACATTGTATCAAGTTTCAGGATTGTCGAGTATTTGACTACTGTAATGCATTATTCGTACGGATTTATGTCCGCAGTTTGTTCCAAGATGGCGAATACACGGCATAGTTGCATGTTATGCAATGCTAGAGGTTTTATATTTGACATTTGGCTCTTGGTCAGATTGAAATTTTGTGTATTTTTTGCTGTTAACATGGTGTTGTGATTTTTATATATAATATTTAAATACACTATAATGTTAATAGTAATAGTAATCGAGGCCAGTCGCGGCGCAGGGGCACAAAGTGTGACTGTAAAATCGACTGGTTGTGAGTTCGATCCCCACTCGAGGAGATGAAATATTTATGAACATTTATATTTTCATTTCTTTGCTCTGGTGTTGAGGTAAAGCGCGGCATTGAGTTCCGCCACTCAACACGCAATGCTTCCAGAACTCGGCGGAAAGTAGGGAACGGAGTGTCTTAACACTAGGATACAGCGTGAAGCTGATATATGATATACGTTATTAGTTATACCATAAGTTAGGAAACACTAAACATTTCCATTACAAAAGTTAGAACACTATGCTCCATAAATGTTTTAACTTTAACTTTATTAAAACTGGTATTATAGCCACTGAACCATGGCTATCTTTGTTGCGAGGTTCGGTGAAATCTAAAGAGCTTTTGGCCGAGTTCTCGAGCGCTTCTATAAACGACAAAGCTTAATTTGCTACGTTACGTAAATCCTTAAATGGCAGCGAGAGTGTGCTATCTTCGAGTGCCAGAAAACTAAATGAGTCTCAATAGTTAGTATTCATTTAAATATGTAAATATTTAATATTATATAATATTTACTTTACTTATGTTTAATACGCCGATCTTTATTAGTATAAGAAGAGAAAGCCTTATTTCATATCATACGACAGACTTCTACCAGAAACTTGATATAGCAAATTCATTGGGTTTTTAATTATACACAAAATTAAACATGGAAACTTGATCTTAAAATCAGATAGAATAACCAAGTGCGGTATAAACATCAAATTTTCATAATATTTAAAGGAAAAGTTAAATAAGTATCTACGTTAATATAAAAATTTTGGCCGATGAACTTTTCAGTATAGTAATACAGCAGAACCAGTGAACCAGTTTTAATAACAATGGAAATAAGACGTTATTGGTCGCTGTACAGTACGGTCAACAAATCATTGAAGTTTGCTGTAGATGGCTGCGTACTGTACATAATCAAAATTAAGAAAAATCCTAAAATTAAATAATTTTAGAATTTTTCTTAATTTTGATTATTCTAGTCCCGAGTGAACAATGTGGAAAAGTTCAGAAAACCTAACGTCACGGCGGCCACGATTTGTTGACCGTACTGTACATGTTTTGATACGAAGCTAAGCCGCGCTAGATGCATGGTCCCCTACATGGTTTCCCTTGCTCTATAAATCTTTCTAACTATTGGGACGTAGAGGGGAAACGATGCCATAAAAGACAGTCGTCCAAAGATAGCATTAGTGCTTATGCAGCGTAAACCATAACTGAGACGCTGAATGCTTTCCTTTCTGAACGGATGTATGCGGATTTAAATTTGTTCACTTTACGTTCGGCTCTTTTAAGTTGTAACTATTATTCGAAAGATTTAATAGCTGGAATTTGAACAATATAATGTGGTAAAATATTTTATATATAAATCCCGTTTACAGATTAAATGTTTTATTTTTTTTAATATTTAAAGTCATATTATTTAAACTTTAAAAGTTAATTATAACATTTATGTTTGTACTTTTTCTTCATTTTAAAATTGCAACAATATGGAATTTAAAAACATGGCCGCTCACGCCTTCAACATCGGTAAATACTAGTGAGTCATAATACGCTCAGTTATGATGCTTTTATAATAAGCGTTGAATAGTCAATGTTTGTCCCGTTTCCGGTGTAATTCAAGGGAAGTAGCCAATACCCTACTGTCGTCAATTACTTCTTTATTGTCGACAGAAATATATTCGTGAATAATATTTTATATTCACGAATATACTTAGATTTTTTACGAATGTGAGGCCGGTCGCGGCACAGGTGCACAAATTGTGACTGTAAACGCGAGTGCTTGTGGGTTCGATCCCCACTCGAGGAAATGAAATGTTTACTAAAATTTATATTTCCATTTCTTCGCTCTGGTTTCGAGGCAAAGCGCGGCGTTGAGTTCTGCCATACAACACGCAATGTCTTCAGAATTCAGCGGAAAGTGGGGAACGGAGTGTCTTAACATTAGGATCCTTCTGCGTACCCTGCTGTATGCGGGATACAGAGTGAAGCTGATTTATTATATTCGATGAATGTGCTTGAGTAAAAATAAATCAGCAACGCCTCACTGGTCCTCGACACCAGAGCGAAGAAAATGGAAATATAAATTTAAGTAAATATTTCATGTTCTCGAGTGGGGATCGAACCCACAACCAGTCGGTTTTACAGTCACACTTTGTACCTCTGCGCCACGACTGACCACTGGAGTAGTAGTAGATATATATTTCCCGCTTACGCTAAATGGTACAATGGATTCGGCACACGCATTGTCAGCAAGTAGAAAGTATTGGACGAAGTTATTTTGTATATATCGAAGTTTGTTTGAAAATGTGAGGCATAAATAAGAATATTTTATAGATTGTCTGTTAAATCTGGTAAGTCTGTGTCTAAATAAGTATTATTGTTAGAAAAAATATATCTTACCATTTTGTCAAACCACATCAAAAGGAAATGGTACGAGTTGCATTTTAATATTATATGATATCGTGAGAGATTTGTAAAGTGTATCAAGATAACGTTGATTAACGTCAACGTGAAGCTTAATGGAACCATCATAATTCTAGGCGAAACGCTCAACAGTCAGTAGAGTAAATCGCGGGCGTAGCTTGTATTTCATACGAGTTTTCTTAGGACGTTAGCTAAATATATCTATATATAAAAACAAACTATTCAGATGTTGATATATTTAATTAGATGCTTTTAAAATATTTTATAACATATTTTTAATTAACTTTTCTTAGGAAATGTCAACGTCGTACTTAATTGTACCATGTTCCCTGCAAAATTAAATCTGTTAAAAGTATTCTTCACTTTAAGAAGCGAAAATTCCATTACCGTTAAATGACTGGCCCCAGTCGGCGTCTGCGGTCACGGCCTGCGAGTGCTCTTTTTTCTTTGCTAACCCACTAAGGAACACGAATTAGCGAACAGGTTCTTTAGTTACTCGGGACTTTAACCGTGATAACGTTAATAATTTATTTATGTTCGTAAAATTTTACAATTTTTTTTAATACATTATACTTATAAAATTTGAGCCCAATCGTGGCGCAGCGGCACAAGGTGTGACTGTAAAATCGACTGGTTGTGGGTTCGATCCCCACTCGAGGAGATGAAATATTTACTTAAATTTATATTTCCATTTCTTCGCTCTGGTGTCAAGGTTAAGCGCGGCGTTGAGTTCTGCCACTCAACACGCAATTCCTCCAGAATTTGGCAGAAAGTGGGGAACAGAGTGTCTTAACACTAGGTTCACTCTGCCTACCCTCCTGTTCGCGGGATACAGCGTGAAGCTGATTTTTTTAATTTATAAAATTTTGTCAAAATTAACATTATTATTATACAAGTCCTGTATTACGTGTGAGCCGAGCCCGAGATTTACTAGTCATAAATTTCTCAGTTTTCCAATTGCCATCCAGTTTAATTTTCCAAAGATATTGCCTAACTTTCGAGACATTCCGTTTTAAGTGGCGGAACATAACACCGCGCTGTGTCTTGCTGCCAGTGTGAGATAATAAAAATATTTTTTCCCCTCAGTTGGAAAATTAAACCATATGGTGAAGTTTACTGTCAGACGCTGTACCGCTGCGCCACCACACCCTCTTATAAACTACCTATCCCGGAAACAGCAGGGTAGGCAGAGGGGAACTAGTATTAAGAAACTCCGTTCCCCACTTTCTGCCGAATTCTGGAGGAATTGCGTGTTGAGTGGCAGAACTCAACGCCGCGCTTTACCTCGACACCAGAGCGAAGAAATGGAAATATAAATTATTATTATATTCTTTAAGTTTCAATTTCATATCATCAAGTTAAATTTATGTAAGTAGAAGTACTTTCTACTGCTAGTAATTATAACATTTTACAGCATGAAACTACTACATTTGTTTTTTTTGGCAACGAACCGTTTCCATTGCGTTTAATTGGAATAGTTACTGTTCTTTGCTCGTATCAATCACGAGCGAATCCACCGATCTATAAAGTTTGCCATAGATTTATATACTAGTTATGTATTGATATAAAACAGTATACTACCTTATTTTTTATATAATATAAATAGGTAAATATTTTAAATATAATTGATATAAATTATTTATTTAATTATTACTTAAGTTTAAAAATGAACACATTTTTGTTGATTTTTACTACTACTCCTACTATTTTTTTTTATGTTGTTTACCAGCAATTGCGAATTAGAATGGATGAGGAAATGGTGCGGAAATCGGGTAACGCCCTTAACTGGACCCGCCGGAAATGGAAGGGTGATCTTAAACGAAATGGAACAAAAGTTGTTGTATATACGCTTTCACAGCTTTTGTTCAGTGACTTTTTGGTGTTCTCATATTTTTATTGTTATTCTATTGTGGGTCAAGAAAGAGCTAATTAATTTAATATGCTAATCTAATATGCTATATTTTATGTTTCTAAACGGTACCAATAAATATGGCACAATGTTTATTTTACTTCTTTTAGTTTTTATACGGCAACTTCTGTAATATGGAATACTTTTCGATTGTTTAATTGTAGTTTTCGCGTTTCTTAGTATGTCATTTCGATAAAACATATACTTTAATTATTTCAAACCACACAAAACATTAATACTTGTCACTGCCAATCAAAACTAGGCGTTTCAGAGAATAATTAAAAAAATCTAGTTTAGAAGGAACATTGAATTAGCAGTCATGATTCTGTGCTAGTTTTATTATATTGTTAATTGTACTTTATAAAAAAATTAAGCTAGTGTTTTAGCTTATATGTCTATTTTATTATACTCATATAATTTGAAGTTTTTTGTAATCGACATACAATCCTAACCGAAGAAAGAGGTACCTGTGTAAAGGGAATTCACATTTGCATATGCCACTTTTAATATAGTTGTATGTTCATCATTAATTTTCAAACCGACAGTACCTACTACTATTCTATACATACTACTATACTATACATACATACATACATACATACATACATACTATACACATATCTCGAGTCCCGTTTGCGTATTTATGATAATAAATGAATGAATAGGTAATGAAGTGGGCGACGTCATCGTGTTTTATATTTACCTGTATTGAATGTCCCGCCTCTTGTGTATGGTTCATGTCTTTGAATTATTTTTTAAATATGTAAAATGTATTGAAACATGAAGACGTTTCATTTCGTTATAAATTATGAAAGAGTTACGAGTAAATTATTTTACGACAGGAACGAATTAATATTTTATAATAATAGAATAAATTATCGATTAACGTTCATTGTTTCATCTGTTGCATCAAAGTCATTTGTAAAAATTTTAATTATATTTTGAGGCCAGTCGTGGCGCAGGTGCCCAAAGTGTGACTGTAAAACCGACTGGTTGTGGGTTCGATCCCCACTCGAGGAGATGAATATTTATTTAAATTTATATTTCCATTTCTTCGCTCTGGTGTCGAGGTAAAGCGCGGCGTTGAGTTCTGCCGGGATACAGCGTGAAGCTAATTTGATTTGATTTTTTAATTATTATTTTCAATTATTGTGTTTTATTTAATTATCTACTACATACATATATGTACATATTATCCTGTGAAAAAGCCTGAACAGACTGCTTGTTGATTTATGTTAAAAAAGGATTAAACAATATCATTAACGTTGTTGTTATTAAATCTAGAGTATTTTATATGGGTCCTTGAGACGTCGAGAAATGAAAAGCAATTTCGTTACAATTAGCTATTCACGCCATGTCACTACACAGGATAGGCACGCTTGGTGATTTAATTCGTAATTAATTCCAAATTGTATAGGAGATTGTTTCAACGTGTTGTCACAGATTGTTGCTTATAATATTGTATTTGTATTAAGTTAGGGGTTGAACAAAGATTTTATTGATGCTACACACGAATCAAACCCCTTTTTCTTTTAGTTTTACGTTTTATTCCGCACATAGCGGGGTAGTCGGGCAGAGGGAACATGGTTACCTAGTTTTAAGATACTCCGTTTTCATTTAGACACTTCAGTTCCTCGTTTTCCGCCGAATTCTCAAGGTATTGCGTGTTGAGTGGCACCGCCGCCCTTTTGCAGACTTTTACGGCTTTTTACCAAAGCGATATTTCATTTTTCCTAGTTGCAATCTAACCCGCAACCGTTGCATTTACAATCGCACGCTTGTACCCCTGAGCCATGACGGCCATTATGCTGTATTATTAAAAAAATAAATATATATTTATTATAATTCAATCTTGTCGTAAGTCAGATACTCGATTATATTTAGGTAGCTCGGTTTGCTATGTGCTTAAAGAATAACATCAGTTTATCTTCAGCGGCCATAGAACATATTAAGGTCAAATTCAATTGGCACATTCACTATATCTGAGGCAAGCCTCGAGCACATTCTAGTTATTGTATAAGGTCTCTAATTGTGCGAGGGCCGCTTCCTTATTGTAGTCATTCGACTTCGACTTCAATGGCTTACGTCACTTGTTACTCTAATAATGTTTGCTTTATTAATAGTTGCTAGGCTGGATTTTACAGCGGTTTCCTTTCAATTGTGAAGAATTCGTAAATATTTAAAAAGTACGTAGTTATATATATCTTTTGATCTTTCTTCTCTATATCTAGAAACGTTACATGCTCTTGGTGTTGTGTTTTGCACAGGCAACGTTCATTAAAATTCATTTAATAAAGGAAAAATGAAAAAAAAAAAATGTTTTCGTATTACCTACTGATATAATATACCGATATAATTACATTTTGGTAATTTACTTTAACTTTTCAGTAGACTCATACTCTATCAAACTCACACTCTACTAAAAGCTGTCGAAATTATCATCTAATCTCACGTTTATTCACAACTTTGTTCCGAAGTTCATCCACGTTCCCTAATAATTGGTTCCATGTGTCCCACGAAATATGTTTCGGTATACGGCGACCCAATTTAGGGTTCCGTGTACAAGTACAATACTGCCTCGTTCTAACTTTTATGGGAGCAGTACACGCTGTTAACTTCTAAATGTGATCGACCCAACATCGTTTTGTAGGGAATTGTGTTATTGATCTTTCGTCTGGCATGATTAATTCAGGTTTATTTGGCATAAAGGTTTTTTTTCAGGTCAGGTGTGACTGTGAACGCGACAAGTTCTATCTTTGCCTATACAATAAAATTAAATATTTAATATTTTTATTTTCTCGCTCTGGTAACGAGGTAAAGCACAGCGTTGAGTAGTCTTAATGAGAACGAAGTGACAATAGACTTTTACTGTCCAAAATATCTATAGTCAAATATATATAGTCTGTAGGAAAAAGTATGTCGTTTGATAGGCACTATATGTATTTCTAATGCTTGCTTATAATCTTCTTGTTCCAAGTAGACTATAATATTATTTTGCTATTACTTATCCTATATGCTCATAACATAAATAAATGATAAAGTATTTAATGAATCCCTCCAATTTCTTGAAAAGTTCAAATGTCGCTTCGTGCAAATATTTATTCATTGTCTTAAAACGTATTTTTCTTTCCTTAATGTGGAATAACACTTTAAAAAATTTAAAATAAGTATAAAACTAGTTTTTTTTTCTTAGTTTTTCTGCAAAATTAAAAAAGTATTATAACATGCATATATGAAAAAAAAAATTGTATACTACCTTACATTTAAATTATTCATATATTGATAAGTTAACTGTACAACGAGAGCGTCCTACATTGCTTTATTCGCGTACACAGACGAGAGGCCCTTCAAATGAAAAAAACTAGCTAATTAAATCTAAAGAGTTGCTTATAAAATGTACGTTTTGTTGAATATTTGTTTTCTCTTTTCCCTCGCGTGTGAAATGTCGCGATCTCGTGGGAACTTTACATGCAACAAAATAAGTTTTAGTGTCCGGGCCTGTATTGAGCGACAGAAGAATTCACCGAGGGCTCTTGTCTCCTATATTTAGCGCGACGGAATCTAGGCCGACGGAAGGTTTCTTGTGGGACGCCGACGTATCGAGATTTCCTTATAGATTGTAACTTAAGCCCCCATTGTCCATTTGGGATTATTGTGGCTCATATGTATAGATAGATACATTTTATTCTTTATACGCTATGAAAGTAAGGGCTTTTTAGTTTGTATTTTTTTATATTATTTAGCTTGATTTACTGTGAACTATTTTATGTATTACACATTTATATATATACTTATTTAGAAAATTATTTAGAAAACGTATAAAAATTTTAACGTATCGGGATTCGAACCTGCGTCTCCTGGATATGGCCATGGAACATGGCTATCGCGCTTACAGTCGCACGCTTGTGCCCCTGCATCAGAACGACCTTATTTATACTAAATAACTAAAACTAAAACTTTATCAATTATTTTTATGACATATGCTATAAAATATAAATAATAATGTCGCCTCCTATGTAGAGCTCCAACAAGGCTGAGTCCACGTACTGATATGTGTGTGACTATAATTTATCAATGTAATTATGTATTTCGACTTTTTTGCAAAACCGTTAGTTATTTAAATCAGCACGTCGACAGCGCGTGACAAAGGGCAAGGGGCACGCGGGCAAACCTCTTTTAGACTTCCAAATGTCACGATAATACTTTAATATAATAGTATACCTTGCGATTATAAAGGTATAATAAATAGAAATGTTAAGAGTTTTATGACCAAAATCGGTGTTTGTTCAAACAAAGTTGTAAGAAAGAGAAAGTTACCACAACTAGAAATCATTCTCGAAAGTTACTTGGCCCCTGATGGTAGAGCCATTTAAAATAGGACTAAAATTAAATATAACATGAGAAAGTGAAGAGATTTAACTTACTATGTACCTATTATACACATTTTAAAATTTTATTTTATAGATTGACGTCGAAGTTCGGCTCGGTGAAATATATGTATACAATATTATATTACATTGTATCTTGATTAAATTATGATGTTGTGTTCCATCTAGAATGTATGTATGCCCATCACAATAAATCCGCGAGAGATGATTTAATAAAATAACTTAAGTACCTAATAACTAATTTTTTTTTATTATCTTTATTGCAAAATAGAATTGTGTAACTTAAGAACCTTATTTAACATCATTACAAAACTTTTTGGTTTTTTAGATGTTATATGTATTGTTGTTCTTTTATTAATTTTTAAATGGTAATAAATTAAAAAAAAAACTATGTATTAAGAGCATATTTTATATATACTCGTATATATATAAATATATTGAATACATAGTTATGTATTGTGTTATAATAAAATGAAGTATCTTTTTATGTTCAATAACTTTTAATAATAACTCTATCTATCTATCTATCTATAGATAGTAAATTAACGACGTACTATTTTATATAAAAGGTTAAATAAATTTAATGGAATATATTTTAAGTTTTTATATCATGCTCATATATCAACAGATCGTATAAATTGCCATAAATACTACTTTTATTTTAATCAACCTTCTAATATATTTTCAGTTGCGCGGTTGAGCCGAGCTCAGCAACATGGGGAAGCTGCTGTCGAAGATCTTCGGCAACAAGGAGATGAGGATATTGATGCTGGGTCTTGATGCTGCTGGAAAGACTAGTATCCTTTAAAACATAAATTCTTAAATTATTCTTAAACAGTTATTTCACTGATAATTAAGTATAAGAAAAAAGAACATTACATTATACAATTGCGGCGTTGAGTTATGCCACTCAACACGCAATGCCTCCAGAATCCGGCAGAAGGTGGGGAACGGAGTGTCTTAACACTAGGTTCCCTCTGCCTACCCTACTGTGTGCGGGTTACAGCGTGAAGCTGATTTTATTATACAATAGAAACATAGTAAGGATATTTCGATTTCTTGTATGTACAATTGAATATTATGTATAACTTGTATAAAAATACTTATAAAATTACAGAAAAACTATATAATAATATATTGTAGTTTTTAAAATTTCCGTTTTTGTACGCTTATGCTGACCTCATCTTAAGAGATACTCTAAAAAACGTACTAAAATAAAAAATATTGCATTTTAAACTGCTCAGATTTACGTAGTATGTTTTCTAGGTTTCTTTAAAATATAAATTGTATTATATAAAATAATTATTAGCGAATTAATAGTTTTTTTTTATATTTTAGTATTGACGTTCGAATATAGTAAATGAAATATTCAGTTATATTATTTAAATGTATATTTTAATATAGTACTAGTCAATTTTTGTGAAAACATTTTACAAATAAACAAATAATACTCTCCCATACAGTTATGTTATCTTTAAAGCATGACTAGTACACCGACATGTTACGCCTGGGCCAGCCCAAAAAGGGCCGCAAAAACAAAACTACATGATATTTTCTTATCAAGATGTTCCAGCTATTTTATATAAATTAAAATTAGGTCAGTCAGTCACAACGATACCTACAGTTGGTTTCAACGTGGAAACCGTGACGTATAAAAATGTCAAATTTAACGTTTGGGATGTCGGCGGGCAGGACAAAATACGACCACTTTGGAGGCATTATTATACAGGTAAGATTAATAGTCCTCGAGATAAGATACCTAAGCATTTTTTCATCTATAATTTCAGAGGTTCCCAACGTCACGCTGGTTTATTATTACGAAAATTAAGGAAGTAAGGAAATATCTTCCATATTGTATTAAATACCAAAATTAGTTATTGCTGTAGCTATTCAAATTCGAAGATGTATATACTACCTAAAGTTTATATTATGATAAATGTTTCCTGTTTATGAATTTTACACAATTTTACGATTATATTCCTCTTTATTCTAATATTGCTTACATTATACTACATGTATAATGTAACGTGGTTTATGTTAATAAGCTTCCATGTTTAAACCAACGGGTGTGAATATTTGCAGATTAAAAATAACGATTACATACGATAGTATACACATACATAGATGTTTCATGTATAAAGATATTTTTTACATTTAAATTTGTAAAAAATATGTTTTCTCTTATCGTATCTATTATATTGTTCAGTTTATGTCAACAATAGGTATATTATATTAGTTGAAAAAATTAACAATAATAAAAACGTTAGGAAAAATTACAATCCGAATTTGCCAAATAACTAAATTAAGACAGCAATAATTTCTTGATCTTTAACTTTATAACTACTGAATGGATTAAGAATATAAGAGTACTATTAAATAGGTAAAAGAGGTGTTCTTTATTTTCAAATATTTCTTACTTTTATATCTATTTAAATTATTCTTAACATTTCAAACATAACTTACAGGTTGTTGGTCACATTTTGATATAATAATAATTTAGGCCTAAATTTTAGAAACCATTATTAGTTATTTTTATCAACAAATCATCATTTTTATATTATAGGTAAATAAGTATATATTTAAAATTCCAGGCACTCAAGGTCTAATCTTCGTGGTGGACTGCGCAGACCGCGACCGCATCGATGAGGCGCGGCAGGAGCTCCACCGGATCATCAACGATAGGGAGATGCGTGATGCTATCATACTCATATTTGCTAACAAACAGGATTTGCCAGACGGTAAGCGTTTTTAATACTTAGTACACCCGTTACCTCCCATTGAATATCTTTTAGTACTGTAAACTCTATAAGAATTTTTATTTATAAATATTTCTATAGGATGGTAATTCTGCATAAATGCATGAGTAGCAAAACACAATGATTCATAAAATAAATAAATAAATCAGCTTCATGCTATATCCCGCACACAGCCTACCCTGCAGGCAGAGGGAGCCTAGTGGTAAGACACTCCGTCCCCCACTTTCTGCAGAATTCTGGAGAATTTTGCGTGTTGAGTGGCAGAACTCAACGCCGCGTTATGCCTCGACACCAGAGCGAAGAAATGGAAATATAAATTTAAGTAAATATTTCATCTCCTCTAGTGGGGATCGAACCCACAACCAGTGGATTTTACCGTCACAATTTGTGTCCCTGCGCCACGACTGGCGTCTAATCTAAATCTCTTATCTAAAGACTCTCTTATCTAAAGATTCATAAGTATAATAAAAAGTATTATAATGTCTAAAAATGCAGAGTAAAGACAAAAATTGTATTGTTTATTATTTGTAGGTATTGACTTTCAGGTCATACTGTTTTTAAAATATTAATTTCGTACCAGTCATCTTCTGTAATTTAAAATGTAATAATTCAAAGAAAGTATCTGCCATGTGGTAACTAATCATTCTGTTTTTTTTTTTACTTTAAATTGTGTATTGAGTATCTAATCTATCGCTTTCTAGAATTTGACAAATTGCTGATACTAATTTTTACATAGCTTCACGCTTTATCCCTAGCGGGATAGTCAGAGAGAACGCAGCGCCAAACGCTACGGTCTCTACATACCCCTTTCGCTTCGTCCACTATCATAACCTCTTCATACATGCCTTCTGGGGGTTCTCATGCTTTTTTCGTGACCTTTCTCAAGTATGTTTGATACGGTGTTTTCGAAGGTTAACCGAGGTCGCCCCCTACCTCTCTTATCACTCATTTTTTCATCATAAATCTTTTTTTGTCATTCTTTCATCACTTATTCGTCCGCCGTGCTCAAACCAGCTGAGCACGTTCTTCTTCATTCTCACAGTGATATCCTCGCTAGTGCTTGCCATTCTGTGTATCTCTTCATTGCGGATTCGATCAGCTAAGCTGACTCCGCATATCCTACAAAGAGATCGTATCTACACGGCATTCATCTTAGACGGAAACTACGAATGGCTGCTATCAATCAACAAATATTATTTTTAATTAAACTATGTTAAATGGTTTAATTTAGTATTAAAAATACTTTATTATGATTTATTAACATTTAAAGCATATAACAATACATTAAAGATATTATACAATAATGATCGATTTAGGAAGGGAGAGAGCCAGGTGGGTCATGCTCACCTAGAATTTTTACTTACAAAAAGTTATTGCTGAAAATAAAAAAAACTTAAAAAAGACTATTTTTTTTATTTTAAAGTTGAAAAAATTGAGCCTCCACTCAAAAACTTCATCATGTTAACATTATTTTAATGTTGCATTACATATTGAAATAATTTAGATGCAGATTTTAATTTCTTACATTTAGCGTTAACTAGACTTTTTTTGGACATCCAAATAACAATTGGTCCACCCTTCTCGAAAATATATTTAAACATGCTACTGTTTATAGAACTACAAAAAGACATTATTAAAGTATTCGTTTATTTTAATCTTAAATTTCTTTTTCAATCAGCAATGAAACCCCATGAAATCCAAGAGAAACTTGGGCTGACGCGCATCCGCGACCGCAACTGGTACGTGCAGCCGTCGTGCGCGACGTCCGGCGACGGCCTGTACGAGGGGCTCACGTGGCTCACCACCAACCACAAGTTATGAGCTGCGGAGTAGGCGGCGTTGAGCGCCGTCTGTTGAGTGCACGGTGGGTATACACCGGTAACTGATTTTTGTATTTCATTGATTTCCTAGGCTAGGAATTATAAATAATTTAATTTAATTCATATGAATTTTAATATTAAAATAACATTTATTTTAATATTTACTAAATAATATCATACAACTTTATGTTTAGGTTATGTTAGGCGCAAGGGTACAAAGTGTGACTGGAAATACGACAGGTTGTGGGTTCGATTCCCACTCGAGGAAATGAAATATTTTTTATTTTTATTTCCACACTCTGGTGTCGAGGCAAAGTGCGGCAACACGCAATGCCTCCAGAATTCAGCGGAAAATGGGGAATGGATTCCCTATCCTGCTAAAACATAGTTATTAAGGAGTTAGTAGTACAAAATGAATGTTGTTAATAAAAAATATTTTTATAATTTATTTTTATTACAGGTGACGATTTCGATGCCATTTATAATAAGAAAGCTGAGTCCGTGCCTGTCGGATATAGAAACCAATGTGAACCAGTGTCGATCGGACTATACGCGCCCATAAGCCCCTACACACGACAATATACGACTACGTGCGATAATACACGATAATACGCGATAATACGCGAGTGAACAAACAGTGCCGAGTGGACTATACTAGTTAGTACGTGAACTAATTGTCACACAAATGATAAATCAATTATTCCATTATTTAAATGAAAATTAGAGCTTTGTTGTATCGAAATATTTTGATTATTTTTTTATTGTTTATTTAAAAGGAATTACATAGAGTAAATGTTTTTTTTTATTATTATAATTTACCTCCATTTTTTTTGTATGATAGTAAGTAGTATGAGATAACATTATAGTTATAAACGAGTGGATACGAGTATTTGTAAAGCAATACGAACACGCCTGCGTTATATAGAATATTGTACAGTAGCTTATCTAAATTGGTATGCGTATATAGTGTGACTCGAGACAGACTGAAATTTATGGCATTGTTAGTATTATTAATGAATTTAGTACTAAATTGTGAAAAAATATTGGATAAAGTAGGAGTAAATTAAAGAGAACACGTTATACCGTTTATACACACGTACACAACTTTAGATTTCTTAATTTGACTAGTTTTTTGTCAATGCATTGTTATAAAACTATTTATTTCAAATTTATATCGAAATAATAGGTGTTCATTAATTATTTAAATTAACTAATCATTATATTCTGTTTATTTTTTTAAATTATTTTTACTTGTCATTATATGACACAATGCATTGACATAAAATTTTGTCTGGTAAAATTAAAATACCGTCAACTTAAAATTGTAAAAGTGCGACATTATTACTGATTAATAAAATATTAAAATTATTACGTATACCTTTTTTGCTTCAGTCCTAATTTCAATATTATAGATACATTTTATTAATTTTCTTCACATGCCCATTCTTTAAATTGAAAAAAAATAGAATTACAAAATTAATTAGATATACGAATTAATGTGTGTTGATTTTGAGAGTAGATGTTGCTTTTGTAAAATATATATTATTAATATTATAGTATTAAAACAAATTTACTACTTTTAATAATAGCTTTGCTTTATCACTTGGATTTTTCATTTATAGATTTATATGGGACCATACAATTGAAATCGTTCCATCGAGTTGTCAAGTTACTATAATATACTGTAGAGAGGTTTTTACATAAATAACAATTTTTTTTAGCTTCACATTGTATCCCGCTATCTGTTTTGCACAGGATATGCCGAGGGAACCTAGCATTAGGACAATTAGTTCGGCCAAGCTTGTCTTCTTATCAGAGCGGAAATGAAAATAAATAATTCCCCCAAAATGGAATCGAACTCTGTGCCGCTGTGCCATGGTGGCCTCACATTTAAATGTCAAATTTATAATATTCAATATAAAATGTCTATATTGTTGTCAAAAAATATTTATTTGAAAGTATGTTTAATCAATAATCCCTCTTTACTATTTTCAGCTACTTTTAATTTGTACTCATTATTTATATTTAATTTAATGACTTTTTTTGATCAATCACAATTTTATTTGCCAGTAATTTAAAACAAATTTTAAGCACAACTTTAACCGAGTTAATCATCTGTATCTTAGCATTATAGAATCTTAAAGACCGAACGTTTTTCAAACACTTTGCAGTAGTCCAAGTAAGTGGTCTGCATTGTCCGTGGTCACTAACTATCGTGCGTTCGTGACGTCCGGTATTAAAAATGTATAATATTAAAACATATGCGATTAAGCCGAGTTTCATTTAAAGGATGTATTAACCGCGAAAATCAAAGATATTAAAACTAAATCCTGGGTACCTACTGCAGATCTTAAGGGACAAATTATAAAAAAAAAAATTATGTTAATTGTAAAAGTATCATATAATATTTCTTACCAAACATCTAAATCTCCATAGTTTGTAGCATAAAACATTATATAAGTACATACACCACAAAATGTCTTATCGAAATAACACAATTTAAAAGGGGGAAAAAAAGGCGAGTCTAGCGCTGTAGAGATATGATTTTTTCAAGAATTCAAAGGAGTATATAGTATATCTAAGTATATGGTTGAATTTCAACTCGATATCTAAGTTTCTTGTGATAAAGGCTCTTGACAGGTAGGCAGACAGACGGACGGACAACAAATCGAATCGGATCTTATAAGGTTCTTTTTTCCCTTAAAAAGTACGGAACCTTAATTAATCAATTTTGACATGATAATTGATATTGTATGGTGTTCGAATAATATGATGCGTCTTGATTGATTTTCTTTACCATTACCCCTTATTCCAAATGTACACATTTTCTTGCAACTCTTATAAAATATTACATTTATGCAATATACACTTTCATAATTATTACTTTCCGTAACAAATAAAACTTCGCTTTAATACTTTGTAAAATTCAACAACGTAGCAACCAAAAATCTAAGTGTCCCTTAGACATGTATTCGTGACCCGTTTGTTGCGGTATGGTAAAATGATTCATGTGAAGATTGTTATTCCTTATGTTAAAACGTTAACTCGTCGCTTCCAAGTGACCACTGGAAGCTGAGGCCGCCTTCCTTGGCAGATATGTCTATATACGGCTATGTCTGCACTATAGGTTATCATATTTTAGAAGATTTATTATTAATATAATAACAGTCATTCAATAACACTACATTGCTTTAATACATATGAGTAAATATTTGGCTAAAAATGCCATTATTTGTGAATACTTATTTGTATTATGTATGTAAAATTTTAATTTTTCTTATTTTTTTATGTCGATTTATTTTGTTATTTTATACATAAGTTAATTTTTTTTTCTTCCATTATGTAACATTAGTAAGTTGGATGTATATTAATTTTATTTTTGTAAATCATAAATAGATTTTGATTTGTATATGAAGATACATTGAAATTTACTTTATCGGTTGGGCACATTTAATTTTTTATAATTTTTGATTCTAATATAATAAAATATTTTTATTGTCTTTATCATTTCAGACTGTCTTTCCTTTCTCGTTTACGGATTACAGCTGAATTGGCTCAATATACCTATGTAAAACATATATGTACATTAATTTGAGGAAACTTATCACTATTATATGTAGAATTAAATGTGCTCAAAACCACAACATACATATATTTTTCTATATAAACGTTAAGTCAATCTACTATCATTTTAAATTTTTTGTTACAAATATATGAATAGTAGAAAGCGGCGTGTGTAAAAAAAATTAAAAATTTCACAAAAATTATATATTTTAGTTGTATCTACTGTATTAGATGTAAAACGCTTAAATATCAAGAATATGATGATAATGTATTATTTGATTTGGATCGTTTTGTCGCTTGGTTGTAAATTATCTCGTGGATGCGTGGTTGAGTTACAGTCTGCTGTATAATATTGTAGAAACGTTATTCAATATAAATTCACACTTATAATGCTGGTTTTACTATTTCTGAACCTAATGTTTATCTTTTGATTTTTATGTCTGAATAATGTGGGACAGCGTTGAGCTTCGCAATTGCAATTCAAATTCAAAATATATTTTATTTTAAATACTTATGCAAACAAACAAAGCTATCACCGATAAACCTGGGTCACAGTTGCAATTCTCTATTATAAAACACACTGAAAATGAAGCATAATAAAAAAATCCAAACAAGTGACAATAAGGTGCGAGTGATACTTTGAATAAATAAGATGCGAACAAATAAAACGATTTTTGTAATAATATTTGTTTCGGAATTTATTTATTTTAATGACAAATTTAAAGTTGCTGATGTTAGTGTACATTTTAATGCATATCGCAGGTTTCAGTAAACCAAATCATATAATATCCAATGTAAATACATCGTAAATTTTCCAAATTGGTTTGTAAGCTTAGTCATTTTTAAACGTATAAACTTAATCATAATTAAAATATACTTTTAATTTCATGCTATTAAGGTAATTATTATTTTTAGAGGAAATTATTATTGTAAATCGTAGTCATACATTATCATTTAACATATCAAAAAATATCGATTTTAGTCAGACATATTAATAATTTCTACAAATATGCGGTCTATTTACATTATTTTGTTGATATTTTATAACTTATATTAAATTTCTGCAGATTTAATCTTAAGAAGCAATAGTTAATATGTTATTTTTAGGTGAAGGTCTCTTAGTTAGATTTAGAAGTTTCCCCAACAGTATCATCACATCGAGGCGGCAGTAAGATCTGCAATTCTTCATGAAGTTGGATTTCTTCATCTGGTAAAATTTCCGAGACGTGGGTTTCAAAATGCTCATTTACTGAAGCATTGCTGTAAATAAAAAAAGTATTCAAAAACTAAACTATTTAGCAACCAATTACAATAAAAAAAATTAAAAATTATAGCCAGAGCGCGGCGTTGAGTTCTCGAAAATTAGGTGACATGTGGGGAACAGAGTGTCTTAACACTAGCTTTGCTCTGCCTACCCTGCTATATGCGGGATACAGCGTGAAGCAAAAAAAATATATATAAAAACAAAGCTAATAAATAGTCTCTTACTCTAACTGATCCCCAGTTTTCACTCCAGCCAGCACGGATGTGTATAGTCTCGCTCGTGCACCATGCAGCCTCATGCCGGCCGGTATGTCTTCCGTCCCGGATATAGCTTCTGGGATAGGATGTAATATAGCACCGTTGCCTGCATATTATTAATGTGTTTTATAATTATCCTTGGATATAAGGGTGAACAGTAAAACTATAACTAGAATTGTGTTGCTCTGAAAAGAGATTTATTACATAAATATATGTTCACACTTTTACAAACATTATTTACATTTATCAATCATAAACTCACCTGNTTGTGGTAATAACGTAATTAGTATAATTACATTTGTATTATTGATTAAAAAAAATATTTTTTGTATATATATCATTCATCTTTAAGTAGAGGGCTAAGTTTATAATCTATAACTATAAACGATACGGAAAAATGAAAATGAATAAGTAATAATACTTAATTTAATAGCATAAAGAAGCCTTTAATAATAACAAATATGTAAATCTTCTTAGTCTTTTAGGTAGCGGCTTTACATTTTTTTCTAGATAGTGAGGTAAACAGAAAAAAAATAGAGAAACTAATCACTATTGCCCATCTTCCTCCGCGCTTTTTTTTAGTTAGCTTTTTAGTTAGTTATTCCCCCGAGTGGGGATCAAATCTATAAGCAGCACCTAAAGCAAATAACAATATTTTACCATCATTTAGCTCGATTGCATTTTTTTCATGAAAGTGTCTCAAATCTTGATTATTTGTCGGAGCTCCTAAAAGTACGAAAATGATCAATATTTAAAATTAAACAAATAAAATTCATAAGCTCGTACATTACAAACCTATATAGAAAAGTAAAAGAATATCAACGTTGCGAATTCTAATCCGCGACTCTTGTAAGTCTGTACAACACTCTCATCGAGCAAGCGTCAAAAGGCTGATGATAGTGATCGCTTTTCAAAATAGTTATTTATTCCCTGTGCCATGAGGCCGTCGTGGCGGGCACAAGAGTGACTGTAACGCGACAGTTGTGTGTACGATCGCCACTCGAGGGAGATAATAATTATTTATTAATATTTTATATAGAGGCCGGTCGTGGCGCAGCGGCACGAGGTGTGACTGCAAAACCGACTGGTTGTGGGTTCGATCCCCACTCGAGGAGATGAAATATTTACTTAAATTTATATTTCCATTTCTGCGCTCTGGTGTCGAGGTTAAGCGCGGCGTTGAGTTCTGCCACTCAACACGCAATGCCTCCAGAATTCGCCAGAAAGTGGGGAACGGAGTGTCTTAACACTAGGTTCCCTCTGCCTACCCTGTGTGTGCGGGATACAGCGTGAAGCTAATTTTAATTTTTTTTTTAATATTTTCATTTCTTCGCTCTGGCATCAAGGCTAAAGCCGTCATCATTGAGTTCCGCCACTCAACACGCAATGCCTCGAAAAATTCGGCAGAAAGTTTCCTCTGGCGACTCATGCGGGATACAGCGTGAGGCTAATTATTTGATCAACATTAAGATAATTATTCATAAAATAGGCTAAAGATTTAAGATTCTTGACCTTTTAAGGCAATTTGCTTACCATTTTTTGTTCTCGTAGGAATATCTGCATACCCGCGAAATAGTAGTTCGAGCTCCTCGGGTGTCAAGCATCGTAAATACGGCACTCGCTTGAGATCTGGACGATGAAGGGATCGAAACGAGTTTCGGTGCTAAGCAAAAGATGAGTACTTTAGAGCTAAGACCGTTAGTAATATTACTATTAAAAAATCGGTCAACTGCGAGGTTGTTGGGAAGTACGTTTTATAAGTTGACAATATACAACCGATTTTAAGTGGCAAATTGTCACAGCAAGTCAGCATGAATCGGCAAGAAGCTTGAGACCTGCCCTTTCGGAACCCGTAACTTTTGGGGTCTCCCCAAGGGTGCACTCGGCAACTTCAACCAGCCTTCGCTTCTGCTGTTTTCACAAGTTTGCGCGTTAACCACTAAAAAATTTGTCGTGTCGCCAGTCTTCCAAAGCCAATTAGATCTACAAACTGGGTATCATCGGTAGGGCGAGTCCGAAGCAGAAAAGGCAGTCACTATTTCACGCCAAAACACCGATTGGTCCTTTATAGGGCACAGGTTCGCCGTCATATGGAATACTATTCTCACCTCTGGGTTGGTTGGTGCTCCCCAGTATCATCTTGAACCATTTCATACAACGAAGAATTATTGGGGACCCAATAATCTGTGAAAGGCGTGACACTTTGGCTTTCGGTAGAGACATCTCCTCGCTGTGCGTTCTCTACCTCATTTATCACGGAGAGTGTTTTGGGGAACTCTTTGACCTGAACTCTTTGACTCTTTTACTTGCCACAGAAATTTTGAACCGCACATTACGTCACAAACTTATCACTCCTGGATACGTAGCACTCTACTACTGTGTGGTTGCGTAAGAACTTCCTTCCACGCACCACACAGGTGACCAGTGCGCGCGTTTGCCTTGTCCTTTCCATAAAAAAAAAGAAGTTTGCGGGCGTATGTATTCATTTTGGGGACTCTAGTCTAAGTATTATTTTGTGGGCCTGGTGCTCAAAAAAGAACTGTTTTCAATAGCAATGTTGTACATGTGCAGAAAAGAAATCAATGGCTTGGGTTACTATAATTATTTATACTGGGAAATGAAAACTTAAGGTTTTATGTAGCAAAAATGAGTGGTAAGAGAGACAAGTATGAAGAGGTTGATGATAGTGGACGAGGCTACAAAGGTATGCGAGACTGTAGCGTTTGGAGCTCTGTCCTCTGGCTACCCGCTAGGGATGAACCGTGAGGCTAAAAAAGAAACATTTCTACGAGAACGATACGATACGATTCCCGTTATTTCGATATCCACTCAGGGGAATTGATTATTTCTATTTCCTTGCTTTGATAAAATGAAGCGTTACTTCTGCCAATTAACGTGCAACGTCTCAAATTCGACGTAAAATGGAGAAGGGAGTGTCTTAAAAGTTGACACTAATTGCTCTATTGAAAGCTAAAAGAAATAAGCATTCTCTCGAACGCTAATTCATTGTATAACCACTGGTACCTGGGTACCATCTTCGATATTATAATCTTGTCGATATTATACTATATTATAATCTTGTCAAATTAATTTCAATTTCACTATAGTAGTTAATTTAAATTACTATTACTATTACTACTGGATTCCCTAACACAAAAAATAATCAATTTGAGACTACGACTATTTTTTAAATAAATATTTCTTATAAATACCTTTATAAGTCCAGGCGGTGCTTGCGGTCTTTCAGATGCAGATGACATACTCGAGCAATGTATTACACCGTCATGCCTTACGGAGATCGCCGATAAGCCGCTGTGGACTAAATCTTCCTTGATCTATATAAATCAAGTGAAAGTAATACTTTAATATTTTTTTAAAGTATTGTATTTTTAAGTAGGAATGTAGCAGCATTTGGACCCGCGCTTCTCGGATACAGTACCATGCTTCTGTGTATGCAGTAATATGTTTTTAATGTGTTATATTATGCTATTTATTATACGATTTTACAATGCTTTAAAATAAGTGGATTTTTTTTAAATTTTGGAAGCGTCCGTTAAAAACATTATTTTATCTGTATTCTGTAATGTGTAAAACTTTATGTAGAATAAATAATTTGTTAATTTATTTGGATGATGGTATATTATAATTATAAAACAAAATAAACGTTTATTTTTACAATATTTAACATAATTAAATTTCCTTTAACATAGAAGAAATCTTATTTCCGTGTTTTCATTCATTCAAGTACAATGAAAGATTGAAGATTGTATAAAATGGAAAAAATGCGGGGCTTGATAAGAAGCTTTTCTACGTGATTGACGGGTTTAATGTTGAGAGTATGTTTTAGATGAACGTGAACGTTTTTAGTTGAAAACATCTATCGAAGTTAGGAATGGATTAGGCTTAAGTTTTCATTAATATTACATTACATGGATTGCGCATGACAGGTTGGCTCCTTGAACTGTCTTGCTTATTATTCTGCCATATTACCGAACTTTCTTGCTATATAAGACTCATATTATTGATTAGAAAATTATTTTAATTCATTTGAAAATGGTTTATTATCTATGAAATATATCGCAACTAATCTAATCCTACACAAGTAATATCAATTAAGTAAATACTTAAGATTAAAAATATTTTACCTGTAATTCTTTCCCTTCACAACACGGAATAAGGGGTGGCAATGAAGACATTTCCTCTTTATGCTTTTGACTCGCATTTAGATCTACTGCCACATTGTCCCCACTCGCCACCGGGTTCATCATGAAAAGGGAATCAGACGATTGTTCTGAAGATTTTTTTTCTTTAATATCAAAATTATTTGAGGAGACGTCCCTCATGTTCATATTGTTAACGGTCACCGCGGGAGAGAGTTCATGTAATAGCTGCATTTTTATAGAAATTATGTAAAAATGTTGTCTGGACTGGTTTATTTGGTTTTGACAGTTCACGGAATTTTTAACGCTTGTCTGACATTTCTTAATTTGAAAATGTTATTTATTTGATTGACATAACTTTTTAATATTCATTCAAGAAGGTTGTAGTTAATATATAAAATCCGTATTCGCAATTTTGGTTGGCTAGTGGAGAATGTTCTTTTTATTTTTATATTTTTTTTCTCCACACAACTTGACATTGGCGAAGTGATTAGTGTTCAACTGGCACGCTCGAAACACCGTAAACTAAGAACTTTTTGTACAAATTTGACTTAAATTGTATATTTTTAATATGACTATAGAGACTATGCGTGGTAAATAGGCACGCACTAATCGTTAAGAGTGAATAGATGTTTATACATTTTTGTGAAAAATGAGAAGAAGAAACTTCATATATTAACTAGATATTTTTAAATTGCTTATTTTAGTTAGGTACTCTAAAATATTAATCTCCCAGTATTCCTACTTCTACAATTTTAAATGTAAAATATCATCATTTATTTTGATTCTTTATAATGAAAGATAAATAACTAAGAATAAAAATTTTTATTAATGTGATTTTTGATCTAATAAGTATAGTATAGTAAGTAATCTAAAATGTATCATGAATATTAGCTAACCGTCTAGTATATTAATTCCTCTTGAAGAGAGAGTTAAAGAAAATAAAACACGTTTAAAATCATCATACTATACGTATAAATTTCAATATAAATAATTCTAGTTAATGTCATTTACATAAGTAAATTACAAAAGCTAAAGCCAAAAAGTTTATAGCTAGAAACTAGTCGTGGTGTTAGGACACAAGCGTGTTAGTTAATGCGACAGGTTATAGATTCGATTACAACTCGAGGAAATGAAATATTTAATATTTTCATTTTTTTCGCTCTGGTGTCGAGGCAAAACGCAGCGTCCGCTACTCGACACGCAATACCTCAAGCATTCTGAGGAAAATGGGGGAACGGAGTGTCTTAACACTAGTTGTCAGGTTCCCTTTTGCCTAATATACTTATTTAGAAAACGTATAATATAAAAATTTGAACGTAGCGGGATTTGAACCAGCGCGTCTTGGAATAAGCTTCACATTGTATCCCGCACAAGGCAGGGTAGGCAGAGGGAACTTAGTATTAAGACACTCCGTTCCACACCTTCTGCAGAATTCTGGAGACATTGCGTGTTGAGTGGCAAAACTCAACGCCGCGCTTTGCCTCTTGGAAACCGTCCAAGCGCTCTGGCCAATGAGCTATATGTTCTAATCAAGCTACGTCGAAATTCTTATACGTTTATCGACATGAAAGAAGCGCGGGTTCAAATCCGGCTACGTTAAATTTTTTATACGTTTGCTGAAGAAGTATTCTTCTTCTCTGAATGTCGAATAACACTTTAAATACATTAAAAATCCCTCTGCCTACGCTACAATGTGCGGGATACAGCGTGAAACTAAGAAAAAAAAACAAATGAGGCATACTAATGTAAGCACTGATCTACCTATACCTATACATAATTTATAAGTAAAAAGTTATTAAGAGGCAGATATCAAATGCGGATCACGTAGCGATACTTCAGTCGAACTCTTAGGGTGAAAGTACTTTGTAGCTGACAATGAGTGCCCACTTACAGCTTTTTTCCTCGGCGACGCTGTAACTTGACCGAAACGCGTCATCATGTCACTGCTTAGTTAAGTTTTTACATGCAGACGTTTAGTTTTTTTGATATAATACTAACCGTTTTTTTAAAAAATAATCGTCGTTCGCAGCGGTGGTTGCATGGAATGAGATGAAAAATCCCGCTTTTTTGTTCCCGTAAGAATTGCGAGAGATCGTCTTAGAATATCGTCGTCGATAGATCGTCCTTGCACCACCTAACCATCATTCCATACGTTTCGTGTGTCATTGAGTCACTCCTGATTGAGTCATTTTAATATATGTATACTCGTATGTATACATGATAATATAAATATTAAATATATATAGAAGCTATTTTAGCACCTACGATAGATGCGTACTGTAGCCTCATTGGTCGTGGATTCGATTGCCATTCGAATAATTGATACGCGTTATTGTATGTTATTTTCATTACTTCATGCAATGTCTCGAGATGGAGCTGATAGGTGAAAAACTAGTGTCTATAATGAAAGGTTGTCCCTATTATATACAACAAATCAAACTTCGGCCGGAATTAAAAAAAACTTTTCTATACTTGTGCTTTTAAAAAGGTAAATTTAAGTGAAGAAAAACAAAACTAAATTTCGGAAATATTTTAATAAAATATCTAAAGTTTTTCTAACAAACCAAAAATAGTAAAATCAAATACAATATTAAAATTTGAAACAAAATAGATGGTACAATCTATCTCTCTCTCTCTCCTTTCTCCTTTTTTAACCTGCAGAGACTTGACCAGGAACGTAAAAATCCTTTTGTTCATCCGACATTATGGTCACTTTCTGGAATTATAATAATTAATAATGTAAGCCACCTATAGTAATTATTCACGTAATTTTGGAAAAAAAAATCAATTACAAGACATTAATAGAGATAGAAATTAGGGTTAAATCACTTCGTTTTCTCTCGTCTGTTCAATTGGGGAATATAACTGATAAAATCATAAAATCACCTTTACGCTCTATCCCGCACACAGCAGGATAGGCAGACGGAACCTAGTTTTAAGATACTCCGTTCCCCACTTTTCGCCGAATTCTGAAGGCATTGCGTATTGAGTAGCGGAACTCAACACCGCGCTTTGCCTTGACACCAGAGCGAAGAAAAGGAAATATAAATTTAAATAAATATTTAATTTCCTCGAGTGGGGATCGAACGCACAACCAGTCGCTTTTACAGTCACACTTTGTGCCATTGCGCCACCACTGGCCTCAATAGGTAGATAGGTTACCCAAATCGTAAATAGGTTTATATCACGTATGTTTAAGGATTAGGATAATATACCATTCCTCGTCGAAATATGCCGTTGAGAGGATTGAGAACCAACAATCATTTAAGCTAAATACTCAATTCTCCCAACTGATGAGTTTTGTGAGTATATTCGTATGATACCTTTGTACCGGTACTATGTAAAAATATTAAGACATTAGGTAGACATCTAAATTAATAAATGTAGACATAATAAATGTATATCTTTATAACAGCACTAATTGATTTTTTTATTTTCATCAAAATTTTGTTTGTTCTTAATTTAGTTAATTTAAGATGAATGAAACGACCCAAAAAAAAAGAAAATATTTTTTAATTTACGTTCGCTCAATGAGAGCTCTGACTCTAGGAATTTTATTTTCCGGGGTCTCGGTATTTACGGAATTTCGCATATAGAAAATTATAAAAATTACATAAGGTAAATAAATAAATCAATTAAACAGCTAAAAATTAAACATGGATTTAATATATTAGTGTGACGTTAATTTTTATTAGAAAGACTTTAATATAAGAGATTACAAGCCCTAGGTTTAAGGGCCCCCACTTAGACTCAGCTCGTCACCCTACAACGGGATGGGCATGGTGAATCCAAAGAACGTTAAATAATTTCTTCTTTTCACAAAAATAAGAATATACTATCTATTCTTAAATCTCAACCCGATTAAAATTCAAAATCTGTAAACGAGTTTCACTCGTAAGCTAACTAAATATTCCATTAGTTTCAATTGAATTCGTAATTGCACACGTCGAAAACATTTGTATAAACTCAGAAACAAACTTGGCGAAACGAGAGAGCACCTCCGCACTGAAAGTTTCAGAACATTTTGTGATGAGATAAAAGTATGTAAATTAATAAGTTTAATTTTATGCATAATTAAGATGGTTTAGGATAATCTGTAATAAGAATAATGCTTTTGATAGTAATATAATAATATTTGATATAAGAATTTTTGATTGGATTATGAGTTTTTTTTTTAATAAATTTTGCTTAAAATATAACATGAAAGTATTAGTAATCTAAATTATTTATTTGTTTGTTTTTGTGGTGCACTAATTTCTGAACGGTGGAATAAAGAATTCTTTTAGAAAAACAAAGGTGACTGAACGTTCGACGACGGATAACATTGCTTCTTTACTTTCCGATCGAACAGTAAATAAGCAAATCAAATTTTATTTCATCAAAAGAGTTCGAATCAAACCAACCTTTTGTTTCAGTCGTCTCATTTCAAGCAGCAACGCGCGCAATATACGGTGCGCCAGGAACTCGCAGGTGCGCCGCACGTCCGCGCACTCCACGTGGACTCTGTTGTCCACCACCGCCCCCGACAAGCCTTCCACTGCTTCACTCCATTCCACTATAAAATAAATACAATATATTATTGGTAAAGTCACCTGGAGGTCTTAGAACATAGAGTTCTATAGATAGTAAAAAATAGATACAATATTTTTTTTACCGTTTTTAAAGTGTTAATCCACACTTAGGAAAAAAAAACTTATTTAGAAAACGTATAAAAAATACTATTAACAATATTTTTTAATTGGTGGAAAAATGTTGTACAAAAAAGTATCGACCTATCCTCATATTTTAAATCATGAAATTGGTTAAATAGCAGTGAAGCTTTTTTTCATCAGAAACAGGCAGAAGATACCTAGTGTTGGGACACTCCGTTCCTAATTTCTGCTGAATTCTGGAGGTATTGCGTGTTGAGTGGCGGAACTTAACGGCGCGCTTTACCTCGACACCAGAGCAAGGAAAATGAAAATATTAAACATTTCATCTCCTCGAGTGGGAATCCCCTCAGGAATCAGTGCCCCTGTGCCACGACTGGCTACTGACATAAATGTATGAACTCGTACATATATGAATATATCTACTAAAAACATCGTTTTATATTTATTACTTATATTAATAAAGTTTGGGCTGAGTCAAAGTTTTAACTCCTCTCGAAATTCTCCAAAAACGTATTAAAATTCTTTATACACCTAATAAAATTTATGAATACAAACTCGGATGTCTCATATGAGGCAAAGTGACTTTGCCCACTACAGGATCCATGCCTTTCTGCACTCGCTGACTTACGGAGCGAGACAACAGTTTCGCTGCTACATTTATCATCTGCAAATATTGTGGTAATTTAGTTAAAGCTCATCTTTTTCTTTCTGTCTATTTGTACTTTAAAAAATATAATTATTTATAAATATAGATGATAAAAACATCAAGACAGTATGATATTAAATGTTGAACAATGTTTATTTCAATGGCATTATAATGCATGCACCTATAAATTTAATATATTAAAAACGAAATTAGGTATGTAAAATTAGCTTCACGCTGTTTACCGCGCACAACAGGGTAGGTGGAGGGAGCCTAGTGTTAAAACATTTCGTTCCTCACTTTTCGCCGAATTCTGAAGCAGTTGCGTGTTGAGTGGCGGAACTCAACGCCTCGCTTTGCCCCTAAAAACATCCATAAAATACTACAATATTCTACTGCTTAAGATTCGAACCCACAACTATTAGAATGAGAAGACAATTTTAGTTAAATGTTGAATATCACATCAAAGTAGATACTGTTAGTATCTTCACAATGATACATTTAATTCTTTTAGCATTAACATTTTCAACTAAGTAATTTGCTCTATAATAATTACAGGTTTCATTCTTTTCAGTTCATTAAAGCGTTGGGTTAAAAACGGAAGCAAAAGTTAGTTATAATAGGCTATTAATCACTACTAATAGCTACATTTAACTCTATATATTCGATCTACTAATAGCCGTGGCCATTAATCTATATAAAAAAAATGAAAAAAGAATTGTTATTGTTTTTTATTATAATATATTTAATTACATATATACATAGTTGAAATCTGAATATTATGAAGAAATGAAATTATTGCAAGACTCGAATATGTTTCTACTACATTACTACACTACGTTTAGATTTTTTTAAAGTTTAATCTAAATAATTAATTTATTAAAAAAATACATACGATACAACAGTATAACTAATGTAAATACTAAAAGATTGTAGATAATTCAATACTAAGGTCCATATTAATAAACCGTTCTAAACTCTCATAGTTGATCGATCTTGAGAACTATGTTGAGTTGTCATTTTCATCCCTAGATGTATGAATGAAAACGGCATCTCAAGATCCATCTCAGAGTTAAGAGCGGCTTATTAACACAGCCCTAAATGTCTTATAACGAATGCAATCTCTTAAAACAATCCACAAGCTAAATTATAATTATACTTTATGAAAGTAGGTGCAGAAATGTAAGAAAAGGAAAAAAAAAACGAAACAAAAGATCACACTGTGAACAATGAGCTTCCGTTATCTGAACTATAATACTTTAAATCCCATACGAGTGAAATACCTCGAGCAATTTTCTTCTTTCAGGCAAATAAGTTCCCAACGACACCGGATCGGGTAAATCCTCTAAGCGGTCCGAGAAAGTAACTTCGGCCAGTTTCGTTTTGGAGGGCTGGTCGTGTGGTAAAATATTTTATTGTGTTAGTACTTTCAAACAAAGTCATACATATGATTAAAGCATATAAGGATGAATATTGACATCCAAATATATATTTGTGAATTTTGTAGATCATCGGTATAGTAAAAGAAAAGTTCACTACGTAAATTTGACGTCTTGTTTGATATACGAATAAATTAAAGGGGTAAAGATTTGACAATATTAATAGATTTTCTCCTTTTCTTAGTCAGTAACAGTATTATGTTTTCTTTCTAACAATAAACAAATACAACCCAGAACGTACGCCTTCATATTATATATATTCCGTTGATTTTTATTTTGCATGGCGAAATCTGTTGGTATTTTAATTTAAACATACAAATTATAGGGTACGAAATAAATAAGTCGAATTTGAACTCACAAATACTGGATGCAGTCATCTAAGTTTCTATTGCGCTACGACAGCGTAGTGACGACAGTAAGGAGAGAAAATTCTATATTGCGTTGTATGTTTCCCACAATTAATATAACTTCGATAAACTATTATATTATTATAATTTACATTGAAGTTTCTTCTTTTGATAAATAGTAATACTCCAGTTGCTTTCCAACTTTTGTTTAGCCTTAGTCATTTGTAATTGTCAATAATAAAATATATTATTTATTCGAGTACATAGGATGTCTTTTGACTGAGAATTGATTCCCCGAGAATGATTAAATTTAATTATTTTTATGACAGACTGTTAAGTTCCGAATTTGGTGAAAAAGTGAATAACAGATTCTTGAAATAAAAATAATTCTTGAAATAATTTTCCTGTCTTTCTTGTTTTTCAGCTTCAAGCTGTATTCTGCATGTAACGGACTTTTGCCTCGGCACCAGAGCGAAGAAATGAAAATATTAAATATTTCATTTCATCGAGTGGGAATCGAATCAACAACCTGTCGCGTTTGCCACTTCTTGACTGACTCCTTGACATGACTGGCCTTTGTCTACCTTGCTGTGCGGAAAATATTGAGGAAAATATTGAGCATAATATACTAATTTATTTTAATAGTGAGAGAAAAATGAATTCAACCACCCCTTTTAACTAACATTTAGCACTTAGTGCCCTTAGATGTAGGTACCTTCTTATCTAAATATCAACAATTTTCCAAATGCCTCTTTGTTAAAAAGCACAAATTTTAATACATTTTTTAATATTATTAAATTTAGATTTTTGTTATAAACGACAAAATTGTTGAAGGTTTTATATTTTCTATGTGTACTGCATTAGAGCGTGCTCTAGATTCAATATGTGGCATGTGGATACGAGTAGCTTATATTCAATGTTTAAAGTGACTAGTGTTTCCCACTCTGTCCTAGTTTACGAACCACCCCATAGTTGTAAAATGTTTACAGAGTTATTTATAATACTATACCAGTATACTAAATTATATTAATATATACGATAAAACAAATAGATATTTCATACATTTACACAGGTTCTATAAATAAACGTATGTATTTTAAGCAAAATTTTAAAATGTCTTAAGTAAAAATCGAGATTCTTTCACAGAAAGCGTGACATATAAAAAATATAATATAAATAATAGTTTTTATTACTTACCTATTTATTATGTGAAATATAGCAATATAAAATATTTTCTTAGTGAAAAAACTGTCCCGCTCGGGACATCTAATTTTGGGTTATAAAATCGGGACGTCTGGCAAAGCTTATAAATTGACCCCATGATCATATACTCGTAACGTAAAAATTACTTATAGGGGAGAGGGGGGCACATTCGAACGATTTTTAAACTTTGTGTTATATCTAAAAATTCTACAGTTTTTAATTTCTTTACTATTTCACAATGCTTAGTCCAACTATTGTGCCACACAATCGTAGCATCATATGTAGAAAAATGTATAAGTTAAAGGTGCAATGTCAATTTTAGTAGCAGTAGTCAAATGTTCAAAGCTGCCCCCCTTCCGGGGTAGCTTTGAACATATATGGGGCAGTTTTGAACTATCATGGAATTCAATGAAATTAAAAGGCTTATCAAACTTTTAAGTAACTTTATTAATAAACTTAACATTAGAAACGATGGAGATCAAATATCAGTACCATGTTAACTTAAAAAATTAATATACCTAGTTTGATATTGCGATTGTACTAGTACTAGTGTTAAATAACTTTAATATTATTAATAGACTTTAAAAACGAACAAACAAAAAAGTAGCTTTGGCTTCCTAGAAGTAATTAACATTATGGGATCAATTATAGAATAAATCTAATATTATGAAAATAAAACAGAATATTTTTTAAATAAACAGCTTACTACCCTAATTTGAACTTATAAAAATTAAATTTAAAGGAAAACATGGATGTAGTACGTGACGTAACCAGCAACTGGAATTGGGGGAAGTAGTCTACGTAAGAAATAAAAATCTGCTTCACGTTTTATCCCGCAAACAGCACGGTAGGCAGAGGGAACAGTAGTGTTAAGACACTCCGTTCCCCACTTTCTGCCGAATTCTGGAGGCATTGCGTGTTGAGTGGCAGAACTCAACGCCGCGCTTAA